>BLKM01000090.1:0-14414 GCA_013340265.1 Coptotermes formosanus
ACATACATACACACACACACATACATACATACATACATACATACATACATACATACACATACATACATACATACATATACATACATACATACACACACACACATACACACATACATACATACATACATACATACATACATACATACACACACACACATACATACATACATACATAAACACATACATACATACATACATACATACATACATACATACATACATACATACATACATACACACACACACACACTAACCAGCACGTTTCAGTATTTCCTGCATTACGAAATCTCTCGTGGAATACCAAACTGTAAATTAAAATATCGCAACTTAAGATGTTTTTGAGAAAAACTACCCTATTTTAGTTGTGAAGTAAAGTTCTGGTGTTGCTGAACAGATAGACAGATGCATTCTACGTAGTATTAAACCTAGTTCCTGGTAACACCATCTGGCGGGTTTCCGCTAAACCTCCATGTGGCTCTGACCCGTGAACAAGCAAACGTTTTGCAGTTCAAACGGAAGTTTCTGAGACCCGGTTGAGTTTCTATTGTCTGCATGCTACATGCCTGACAAGACATATGACCACATACAGCTAACTGGCCGCGCAAAATACAATGAGGAGGTCTACAGTGCAGCGTAATGCTACTTTAAATGCGCATGCATTGTGTCAAACCAGCGGACAATAGGACCGTAATTTACTGTGTGCCTTCAAAATGCCTTATGGCGAGCAGGAATGTATTTAAATTCAACAAATAACGTCAAAGCCTGGATTAACAGCCAGCACGGCCCTTGACGCAAGTTGTCAGTCTAATATGTTACAATTTTTACCGAAACTGTTGCATGACGAAATCCATTTGATGAAGAAGAGGACCGTGAAATCAAAACCCTCAAATAAAGCGAGAGAGGGGGGGGGGGGCGGGTATGGCTTTGTCTCTGTTTCTGGTAACCTTCAGCACAGATAAGGGATGCGCGTGTTTGCAGGAGGGTTTCCACAGAAATGAGCAATTAACGCGTTACAACATTTGCGGACACATTGTAGAAACTTTGGTTAAGACGAGTGAATAGTCTTTTGTCTCTATCTATTGTTGCGCTCGGACAGTTTTGACAGTGTTTGTGGATGTGGAGTTTAACCTTTTAAAGCCTAGCGGTAACTTTACATACGGCCAAGTTTAACACTAAAAAATTCTACGTGGTGCCCACATTGCGTTTATGTGTTTTGTACGGATCTCAGAACAAACAGCAACTTTTGCCTTACAAAACATTAAGAGACTGGTTTTGTAACCGAAATGGAGAGTGTTTACAGCGCGGTACGCACTGAGTCCTTATATAAAAGAGATAGGCTTCGTCTTTAAAGGGTTAATTGATATTTTGTAGAGTGCTGATTTATTTGTGAACACTTCAGGGACCTTCTCCAAAAGTGGCAAGCAGATATCAAACCAGACGGTGAGGTGACGTCACCGCACACGTCACAACACAAAGAAACAGGACGGGATCGACATAAGATAAATCACGACGCTCGTATGCATGGCCCAAAACCACATAAAAATAGTTACAAAAACCATTCTTAACCTTTTAAAGACTAGCGGTAACTTTACGTACCGCCAGGTTTAACATTAAAAAATTCTACGTGGTGCCCACATTGCGTTTATGTGTTTTGTAGGGATCTCAGAACAAACAGCAACTTTTGCCTTATAAAACATTAACAGACTGGTTTTTATAACCGAAGTGGAGAGTGTTTACAGCGCGGTACGCACTGAGTCCTTATATAAAACAGATACGCTTCGTCTTTAAACGATTAACTTCTAATATTTTAACATTTTAGCATAGTTCCATGTGAACTACGTATGACTTCATATTCAGGGCTTGTAAAGGTCTAAGAGTTATTAATAACTACTGCTTGCATCAGACTATAGTGTTTCATCATTTTAACTTAAAATCTTTTACATTTACATCTATGAATCACGACCATGACATAAGTATGTCCTGTAAATATTTTTAATATGTAACCATACTTACATTTGGACGCGAAAAGTTCCTGTATTTCTCTGCTAAAAAGCCCCTAAAGATGGCAACTTCTCTGTTAAAAAATACGTAGTGTCTCAAATAGATTTTATATATAGTAAAATGGGTAAAGATGCCCCACCACCAGTTAATTCCAAACCTCAGCCCTAGGAAGCTGCACATATTACGCAGTTAGAATGTCTCCCAGTGGTGAGTCTGTGTGTGTGCAAGTCACAGATGCTGTACTGTTCTGAACGCCCTGACATTGTTCTGCAGAGTAAGCACCGCGGTTTGTAACCCTCTATATCGCAGGCAGCTGTAGTTTCATAATTTTCTGTTTGTTTACGTCTGTACTAGTTTCACAAACAGATTGCGTGAAGGAAGAGAGAACTTTTCTCTACTGTTTTATACCGCTACAAACTTTCGCAAGCCACGCCATAGCCACGTGATCAGCCGGGGCATCTTTGCTCCACGTCTGTGTAGAGTCGCCTCACTGAAAGATGGGTAAAGATGCCCCACTGATATGTTAATTCACCTGGTTTAACTATGTTTGTACATCGAAATATACACTGTGTATTCATTGACATGTTAATAAAAGACTACAAAATTGTCGCCCGCCTGCTACAACGTATTTTATTTACCGCCATTACACGTTAAATAACGCATTAAAATGGCGCGCCTTCACTCCTGCATCCGTCCGTTCCTCAACATCCAGCCGGGCTTCTCAGGCACAAAGTAGGGAGAGTGCCACTCGTCTCAAGCGAAACCCCACGATGAATCCAAGCACGGTGTAAGGACACCTTGCCTTTGTGCTTTAACTCCTAAAGCCTACCGGTAACTTTACGTACCACCAGGTTTAACATTAAAAAATTCTACGTGGTGCCCACATTGCGTTTATGTGTTTTGTACGGATCTCAGAACAAACAGCAACTTTTGCCTTATAAAACATTAAGAGACTGGTTTTTATAACCGAAGTGGAGAGTGTTTACAGCGCGGTACGCACTGAGTCCTTACATAAAACAGACACGCTTCGTCTTTAATTCGTTCATCTACCACTGACACCAGAGGCGCACCCAAGGGAGGGGCTGCCGGGTGCAGCACCTAAACCCCCCCAAAACCATAATTTAAAAAATACACATTTTGTAAATACTATGATATCAAAAGTTTTATGTGATTTCCCCTTCAACCGAAATGAGGCACTGAAGTAGGCTGATGACTAATATACTAGAATTTGGAAAAATAAATTAATAAAATTAAAAAAACAAGAAGAGAGGACACTGTGATTGTGTCATGGAATATGTAGTTACATTAGTACGTATATAAATGCAGCTTCAGGCAGTGTTATGTTGTGCTTATGACATGATTTTTATAAAACAATTTTTAAAATCAAATACAAATTGTATATACACTGAGGGTCACCCCCACCCCGCCCCCCAGAAGGATAAATTCTGGGTGGGCACCTGACTGACACTACACAGTGTTAGGGACTGACAGCGTCGTATATAAAATACTGCTAACTGCAATTTACAATTTGCACTGTCGAACACCCACAAAACTCTAACCTGTCCAAAAATGGTATCGATAATATTCGGTTAAACGATTCCGTATTTTCACATTAAAGATTCTCTCATACAAGAGGTTATCTTTGTTTTATTCGCGACATATTGCTTTCGAAACACTGAAACAAATGAGAAAAGCATCCTCCCATATACTTCTTTCTCCCTTAGTCCTTCCCCCTTCTACCTACCTGTTCACAGCAGGTGTCGAGGTTGTTTATTTTCACTTGATCACACTCAGACACACACCACAGTCGGTAGGACTCCTCTGGACGAGGGATCGGCCCGTCGCAGAGACCTCTACCTGACAACACAAACACTGTACAAGAGAAAAAAAATTCATGCCCCCGGTGGGATTCGAACCCACGATCCCAGCAAGCGTTCGGCCGCAGACCTATGCCTTAGACCGCGCGGCCACTGGGGTCGGCTCCTATGTACCTCATTTCCTTAAATATCTGTCTCACAAATCACCTGGTGCGGGTACTTAACCGCTGTACTATGACGTCACTACGACAGCTTTGCTGGTTAGTCAGAAATAATGTTTTTTGCCAAACCCTGTAATATTCCAGTTGCTGCAGGCACTTGTGTTCGGGTGAGGTAATGCGATTGCACAAACTTGGAGTTTCCTTCCACCCCGGGCTGTACCCCCACTTGAATAATGTATTACACCTCTAATGGCAAGACGTATGCCGTAACGGTGATGGCTTTCTGTGCCAGGACATACTAAACCAAAGTATCAATAAGCTATGAGAGGAACCACTCTGCTATAAACCCAAATACAGAGCAGCTAGCAAAATTAATAAGGTTAAATTGATAATTAGTCTATTCCAAAATCTACAGCATATTTCAACGTACTGAGTACCCACAATTTTTTCAAAATATACTGTATATTTCAACGTACTGAATACCCACAATTTTTCAAAATCTACGGCATATTTCAACGTAATGAGTACCCACAATTTTTCGAAAACATACGGCATATTTCAACGTAATGAGTACCCACAATTTTTCCAAAACATACGGCATATTTCAACGTACTGAGTACCCACAATTTTTCCAAAATATACTGCATATTTCAACGTACTGAATACCCACAATTTTTGCAAAATATACGGCATATTTCAACGTACTGAGTACCTACAATTTTTCCAAAATATACTGTATATTTCAACGTACTGAGTATCCACAATTTAAAGAGATAAATTACAGACACATCAGTTCTAAAAAATTACATTTAGTTCATAAATATCGGTCCATCTGGCTATTAAAGTTTTTATCGCAAAAGAAGGAAGTCAACCGCTTTAAGGAAAATTTTTCTTCTACGATATGATGCCGTCTTCGTCTGGTTCACCAACGTTTCGAATAAACTGGCTGTCTCCATCTTCAGGGTTAGGTAGGAGGCATCAGATTTCCCCCAAACGCTACCAAGTGTCTACCAAATTACGCAGTCCTTCCCTCTTCTACCTACTCGTTCACAGCAGGTGTCGAGGTTGTTTATTTTCACTTGATCACACTCAGACACACACCACAGTCGGTGGGGACTCCTCTGGACGAGGGATCGGCCCGTCGCAGAGACCTCTACCTGACAACACAAACACTGTACAAGAGAAAAAAATTCATGCCCCCAGTGGGATTCGAACCCACGATCCCAGCAAGCGCTCGGCCGCAGACCTACGCCTTAGACCGCGCGGCCACTGGGATCGACGTCAACCACATTACACAGTGCCATATTCTAGAAGGTAAATAGCTCACTTTTACCGCCTTGACAAACTCAAATCTCCATTCACGGAGACAACATTTTACTTCCCTGGCTACTAGTCACACAAGAAACAAAAGTGAACGAGGGTCAAAATAATGCTCACTCAATTTTTCGTGTAAATTCTGAAGGCAAATTTCGTCATTCTATTAGAGCAAATGTAACACTTGAGTTTTCTACGCCATTTTTTCTCGAATTTTCTATTACTATGTAACCCTTACAAAGGTAAAAATATAAAGGTAAAGTGCACCCTATAACCTGACAAGAAAGCACAGGGAGGGGGAGTAGAGGTACAGCTCTACTCTTTCTTTAACATTTGCGCTAGATGGAGGTCGGTGATTAAAGCCACGCTCCGGCCGCTTTATCCCGGGGAATGACCTGATAGTCATTGTACAGGAGGCTGGGTGGGCCATAGATCTGGTGTGTACGGGGGTCGAAAATCTCGCCTCCACTGGATTTCGATCCCCGGACCGTCTAGTTGTTACACCGACGACGAATATATCCGGGTCCACGGAAGCTTTACAAAAGTCCTACTAATTTGGAGGACATTCTCCCCAAAATTATCTGATCTGGCAGTAGCACTTCAAGTTGAGGTTAACTGCAATTCCAATAAGATCATAATGAACATAAAACAGCCTTTATTCCATCACGGCAAAAATTTATTTCAGGTCAGTAAGTTCCTCATTAGGCCGATCCCAGTGGCCGCGCGGTCTAAGGCGTGTGTGTGCGGCCGAGCGCTTGCTGGGATCGTGGGTTCGAATCCCACCGGGGGCATGGATTTTTTTTCTCTTGTACAGTGTTTGTGTTGTCAGGTAGAGGTCTCTGCGACGGACCGATCCCTCGTCCAGAGGAGTCCTACCGACTGTGGTGTGTGTCTGAGTGTGATCAAGTGAAAATAAACAACCTCAACACCTACTGTGAACAGGTAGGTAGAAGGGGGAGGGACTACGAAACGAAACGAAACAAAGTTTCCCAGGAGTTTTGACAATAAAATTAAGAGTAATCAAAGACTAAAGTGAAAAGTTCTTCCTTCTGCTTTGTAGAATCTATACAAGTCACTGAAAACACTGATCGAAAAACACTTCTCTAGATAATGCAGCCGCGAAACGCACTTACGCAATGTGGGTCAGTCCGATTTGACCCCAGAAACTTCCAACTCATCCGTCGGACTGCGCCCAAGAAATCACCACATATGAAAGCGTGGGAACCACGGAGTTATTCCCTGTGCTTGATTAGGCACCACTCCGTGTAACGTAGTGCGAGTACATATCGACTTGCATTCATCGATTGTCATATTAAGTATATATCGACTTAATATGACAATCGATGTACTCAGCCTGTTACCACAGCCGTTTTATCCACAGAGATTTTTGCCTGTGTCCATAGGACTGGTGACTGGGGGTGGTCCCAAGTAGGTATCAACGTGGAAAAAAAGAAGGCATTTTTTGTCGCATTCTGGGTTCAATTCCCGGTTACTTATCCGACAGCGACTAACCTAACTGAGCTATGTCGTATCTGTTTCACTATTTTCAATTTGCTAGAAAATGCCTGAAAGTGATTGCACTGTCTCAAAGTGCCTAATTTGTAAGATACGTACTTTTGTCTGGAAAAATTTTATCAATATTGTTGTTACCTCTTCGTAAAATTAATTTCCATAAATCAATCTAAATCTCACAGGCCTAGAGACTTAGTGTTGGCGTCACATTCTGACGTCTCATTTCAACAAAAATTGTGTCAATACATGTTTTTGACTTTACTGTGTATAATATCTTTCTCAATTCGTGGAAAATACATGCACAAACGGTCTAAACATGCTATGCTTAATTGTTTTTGTGTTTGCTCCTTCCCTTTTCCGGTTAATTCTAATTATAATCGACGGCGCTCCTTCGTCATTTACTCTTGCAGTTATTATCTTCATACTATTAAAATCAATCGAAATTTATTACACTGTAGTAATATTTAATTACATTACAATCACCACAAATTTCTTAAAAATCTGTCAAAAATTTACTACGTAAATACAAAAAAACAACACGATTCGCTGTCAGTATATTTTGTGTAGACTTCTATAAGCCAGAGTAGTACTCTTCAAAAACCTTCTCTTACTTCGTCCCCCCCCCCCCCCACTCTCAGAAGACAGCCATAGTGGGTTAAAAAGCTTTGTGTCTGAAGTCACGGATCGATTGTATCGACTATCGAGTTATCGTTTATATCGCCAGGTTCTTAATCCCTTCTGTGTTATAACAGATACACGTCCATAAGACTCACAACGTATGTATGTTCTGGATACCTTCTGAAATTTATGTTTCAAAAATGCCCCCTTCCATCTTTTCAGAGTTGAATATTTTATGGCTCAGAAAATACAAGCAGATAGGAACACATTATACGAATAAATAAATAAATAAATAAATAAATAAATAAATAATATATGTATCTGTAAAAAGTGTGAATTATTGGTTGTACTGGTTACATCGGAGTACACGGCAATATTGTATTACAAAAATTTATGCTTGATCAAAAATCGTTGTACGTAACACTCGTTTGTTCTTACATGTTAACCCGCGTTGACCGGCAAACGTCTGTAACTGCTTATCAGTCAACAAGAGGTAATATCCCAGGAGAATTTAATTTTCATTAATACCTCGAGAGAACTTCAAATCTCAAAAACAGTTGAATTTATCGTAAAAAAGCCATATATGACATACGCATTCTGAATTATGTCTGTGGAAATGGATAAACTAAATCGTGAAAATTACCTGGCACTCATTCGAAATTACAATTCGAAGCTAACAGTCAAATAACTGAGTGCAGCACTGAAGGACAAGCCAAACAAGCAGGCTTCTGGTTAAGTTTTAACCGTCAAAATCACCAATATTCTACAGTAACGCGGATGGCGCTTCCAACACAAAACATAATGTGGTTCAATACACAGACTAAAGACTGGTTTAACAAAAGAACATAGTTTTTAATTAGAAAACCACTAGAATCCCTATATACAGAAAGTTTGGAATTTTAATTAAACTACTATGTGGCATCCTGCAATTCCTGGCATGCTGCTAAATCAGGAGTCACGGGACCTCTTTAAATCCTGTCAGTTTTGACATTACACTCTCCGTGCATCATTCTGACACATACATAATTACCGTAACAAACAAATGCACATAAAGGATTAAAAATCATACGTAAAATATAAAATTGTTACATGTTTCAGCGGCGGGGAGCCATCATTATGGAATCCAAAATACAAAGGCTTTCCAAGTACCAACACAACACTTTTGGCATTGCAATAATACAATTTTAAAAATGTTAGAATTTTAAAATACAAAATTGTTGACTTCAGAATTGATGTAAAATGAAGCTGTAGCCCAGAGCCCAAGGTTCTATACAACTGCACACAGATATCTGAATATTTCGTGTATGATCCAAAAGGAAGTTCATGAGGTGTGTATCGGTGTGTTTCTTATCTTACAAAACACCGAATGATAAGAAACACATCAACACACACCGTACATGGCTACATTCTTTTGGATCACACACGAAATGTTCAGCTGTTTGTATGCGATTTTATGAAACCTTGGGCTTTAGCCTACATTTTCTCTTACGTCAATTCTTAAGTCAAAAATTTCATAAATGTACAATTCTAACATTTTATTAATGTAGTACCAAGAATATTGTGATTTTGATGTTTAACCCTTTAAAAACGAAGCGTATCTGTTTTATGTAAGGACTCAGTGCGTACCGCGCTGTAAACACTCTCCACTTCGGTTATAAAAACCAGTCTCTTAATGTTTGTTCTGAGATCCGTACAAAACACATAGACGCAATGTGGGCACCACGTAGAATTTTTTAATGTTAAACCTGGTGGTACGTAAAGTTACCGCTAGGCTTTAAAAGGTTAAAGACGAAGCGTATCTGTTTTATATAAGGACTCAGTGCGTACCGCGCTGTAAACGCTCTCTGCTTCGGTTATAAAAACCAGTCTCTTAATGTTTTATAAGGCAAAAGTTGCTGTTTGTTCTGAGATCCGTACAAAACACATAAACGCAATGTGGGCACCACGTAGAATTTTTTAACGTTAAACCTGGTGGTACGTAAAGTTACCGCTAGGCTTTAAAAGGTTAAAGACGAAGCGTATCTGTTTTATATAAGGACTCAGTGCGTACCGCGCTGTAAACACTCTCCACTTCGGTTATAAAAACCAGTCTGTTAATGTTTTATAAGGCAAAAGTTGCTCTTTGTTCTGAGATCCGTACAAAACACATAAATGCAATGTGGGCACCACGTAGAATTTTTTGGTATTAAACCTGTTGTTACGTAAAGTTACCGCTAGGCTTTAAAAGGTTAAAATACACGAATCAACGTTACATAAAACACAAAGTCCCCATATTCCTGAAGAGGTACAAAGATAGTTCCTCCGAAAAAGCGTTTTCTGTCTTCCTAACCATACAGTTCCATATGCTACCAGCGTAAGACCGTAAAGTAACACTGGCGGCCATGAGAAACTCACATATGTGGAGATACAGACGACAGAGCGGACTTTACAGCGTAACCATGTCCGAAGTCACGATAACAAACGGAACTTCACACGGACTGCAGTGTACAGCCTCACACCACGTGTATTATCTCAACAACATGCGGTGATATTCCTATCATTTCCTGGCCCTGTTACTACACTATTTGAAGACACAAAACATTCTGATCCATGAGAATGTAAGAGAAAAAAGTAACGGGGTCCCGTGACATTTGCGGATGATTGATGAACTAACAAACTTAAAGGAGGCAGAAAATATGGCGGTGCTACTAAGGAAATTTATAAGGTTCTCCTTATATGTCGCCCACATTTGATTCTAGACGACCTGATTTGATAGAGGTATTTCGAAATCTGTATAAATGTGCAAGAGGAACAGTTTCACTAACGGACATATAATGTGGCCTCAGTTTGACCACGGTCTGCCGATTTCAATTTCTGAAATACCTCAATAAAAAGGCTGAAATACCTCAATAAAAAGGCTGAAATACCTCAATAAAAAGGCTGAAATACCTCAATAAAAAGGCTGAAATAAGGCGGAGCGGAAAGTCGAAAAGCGTACGAATTTCCAGTCTACTTAACGATGTTAATTTCGTAAGAGAAAATACCTGTAGGTACACACTAGGAAGAGGAAACAGATATCGTGTTATAAAAGAGTAACGAGGTTTCTGCATAAAAGAGCATAAAATATTAATTATAACCATGTTTATGTTTTGTCAAAAGAATGCAGAACAAAATCACAAGACAAAAGTGCCTTACAAATAGAGTAAATTTAAAATGCGAAGAAGTGTCATTATTTTGAAAAGACAAAAAAAATGAAACTTAAACTGATGCCGAAATTAAGACCGTACTAATTTCTATAAATGCTTGCTAAAAATTCAATTCCAAGTCCTTTATTTTCGGGCTTCCTAAGTAAATATATATGCAGTTTTGTACCAGAGTCAACTGGCAAAAATAGGGACTAAACAAGATCTGCAGTCAACATGGTAACAAACTTTTGGTCCCGTAAAGAATATGCATATTTGATCACCTGATAAAAGGTAACTACAAACCCCATATATTCTGTGGACTTCTAACCATATACTGTCATGGTTTTGATTCGGTGCATTTACTACGCACATGTTCCTACCAGTACTGTGGTTACAGATCTACAACATGGCGGATACGCACCTATTATAAAATGTCGTCAGTGTTTCAATTTTAGCCACGTGTCACTTATATAAAGCCTACTATACGTCACAATAACTTACAAGACTGAAAATAAATATTTTGAAATAAAATAACATAACAAAAATATTTTTCCTGCTTGCATATCTTCACTCCTAAGACAGTTAGGAAGAATTCATGAGTCAAGTTTCAAAACTTGTTAAACTGGGGGGTTGGGAGGGGGTCTGTTACCTCCGTAACCATGCAGCAGGGTAGTGCGAAGCAGATAGGGGAGGTTCATAAACCAGATTTACACACAGGATGAGAAAGGAATTCTTGTCAGTGTGGATGTTTTGCAGGGAGGAATTTTAGAAACCCTCAGAAAGCAAGAGTGCGTGTAGAAAAATGGTTTTCGAACTTATCTGCATGCAGAAGTCTTTGTGACCTCAAAGAGGAAGCACAAGCGGCAGCTGGGTTCCTTTAAATTCGTCCGTTCTGGGTGAAGAAACTAGCAAAGACTCTAAATATTACACGGCGTCCTGAACCTTACGTCATTTCGCGCCACCATTTCACGACTGGATAAGCGGAAGAACAGGGCAGTAAATCTGGTGGCGCAGAACGTGAAGTATCCGCGCCAAACAGGAAATCAAAGGTAAGGCCGTGCCATGGCTCAGGCGGTTAGCCGCCTGCCTCCCACCGCGGAAGCCCGGGTTCGATCCCGGGTCAGTCCATGTGGGATTTGTGGTGGACAAAGTGGCACTGGGACAGGTTTTTTTTCCGAGTACTTCGGTTTTCCCCTGTCAATTTCATTCCACCGGTGCTCCATTACTAGGAAAAGGACAAAAAATAATAATAATCTTCATCTTCATCATAGGGTTGCACAATAAGCCTCACGGTTGCAGTGCGTCCGTAGCGTCTGCTGCGGGGCCCTTCACCACTAAAAAAAATCACCAAAACGTTCGTCAGTTAGTCCTAGGTACTGAGGTGCACGTTTCACTTTCTCCTCTGATTAAAAGTAAAGTTAAATTCCACCCCAGAACAGGCAATAAAGGCGCAAAAACAGAGAAGAGATATATTTCTCTTCTTTCTTTAACTACTGCACTAGAGGGGGTAGGTCTATTCAAATGAATTTGAATAGACAATAGGGTCGCACAACAAGCCTCAAGGCTGCGGTGTGTCCGTAGCGTCTGCTGCGGGGCCCTTCACCACTAAAAAAACAAAATTAAACGCAACGTTGGCAGCTGAGGTAACCCTGCTAATACACGTAACGACGGTAACCACATTAAAATTGATAACCTCAGTGTATAAGGTACTATGGACACGTTAGTAATGCAAGCAGTCACAAATATACCCATGTCCTAAAGTAAATGTATCCGTTATTTTTGTCCGGTTTTAACCAATACGAAATCGTAATGACAAATTTTTTAATATTTTTAATATTTTATTCTTCTGACGATGGATAAAGTCCATAAACCCATCACCACACAGTATTATACAGCATCGTCAAAATCTTTTGGAATTTACCTAATATTTACCTTTCGCAATTTTTTTGCGGAAGCGCCTAAAACGAGAGATAAAACTGACAGTAACAGTAGAGGCACGTGACAATAACTAAGTACATGAGAAATTTACCCACGTCCTTCTCTCAAGGTTAACTCAGGCCTATGTACATAAAGTACTGAGAAATAACACTGCGCACTTTCAAACAGTCAGTTCTGCTATTACGCGTGTCTTATTAACCTTTTAAAGCCTAGCGGTAACTTTACATACCACCAGGTTTAACATTAAAAAATTCTACGTGGTGCCCACATTGCGTTTATGTGTTTTGTACGGATCTCAGAACAAACAGCAACTTTTGCCTTATAAAACATTAACAGACTGGTTTTTATAACCGAAGTGGAGAGTGTTTACAGCGCGGTACGCGCCGAGTCCTTATATAAAACAGATACGCTTGGTCTTTAACCTTTTAAAGCCTAGCGGTAACTTTACGTACCACCAGGTTTGACATTAAAAAATTCTACGTGGTGCCCACATTGCGTTTATGTGTTTTGTACGGATCTCAGAACAAACAGCAANAGTGGAGAGTGTTTACAGCGCGGTACGCGCCGAGTCCTTATATAAAACAGATACGCTTCGTCTTTAACCTTTTAAAGCCTAGCGGTAAATTTACGTACCACCAGGTTTGACATTAAAAAATTCTACGTGGTGCCCACATTGCGTTTATGTGTTTTGTACGGATCTCAGAACAAACAGCAACTTTTGCCTTATAAAACATTAAGAGACTGGTTTTTATAACCGAAGTGGAGAGTGTTTACAGCGCGGTACGCGCCGAGTCCTTATATAAAACATATACGCTTCGTCTTTAACCTTTTAAAGCCTAGCGGTAAATTTACGTACCACCAGGTTTAACATTAAAAAATTCTACATGGTGCCCACATTGCGTTTATGTGTTTTGTACGGATCTCAGAACAAACAGCAACTTTTGCCTTATAAAACATTAAGAGACTGGTTTTTATAACCGAAGTGGAGAGTGTTTACAGCGCGGTACGCGCTGAGTCGTTATATAATACAGATACGCTTCGTCTTTAAAAGGCTAACGCTAATTGGCCGTAACGTGATTGATGAATAAATGAAGGTCGTTTTATAAGGCGAAATTTTGCATAAGTGTGATGGTTATTGCACGATTTCAGGGACCGGTGTGAAGATATTTCTTCCACAAGCCCTAAGATTTTTTTTGCGCGATTCTCTATAACGCGAGGTTTCATAAAAACAAAACTATCGGTTTCTAGCAGAAAAAATTGTAAGAGATTACAGAGGTGCTGAAGAAAGTTTTCGTCAGAATTCATAAAAAATTATAACAGAAAATACCCGATTGTGTGTGTAAATCTGCATCTACTCACGAAGAACTAACAGCGCATTAAATTGTTTACCTGCTTGATTAGATGCAGCTAAAACTTGTCTTTCAGTCTATTCAAATAAGTAAGATTAGAGTAGACAAAACCCTAATCTTATCTGTTTTTGTGGGTGCAGAACTTCAGCTTCTCGTCCAGAAATAATGCCGCATAACACGTGTGCCCAAGAAAAGAGTCCTGATGCAAGTTCTTGGCCCAAAATGGTACGCTGTAGAAAATTCCGCAGTGAGAACTTTGCGTATGTTTCGCCCTTCACACAGTACCGCTAGGGTGCTGACACCTGGTGCAGAAGAGGGAACACATTCAGTGCCGTACTGATACAGACTGCTGGTTAGGAAACTGACGGAAAGGGACCAAGACGAATAGTTAGAAACGAATGCCAGGTTAAAGGTAAAATCTTAGGAGTATGGAGGTCGTGGTGGTGGTGGTGGTGGTAGTGGTGGTGATGGTAGTGGTGGTGGCAACGGTGGTTGTGGCGGTGGCAGTGGTGGCGGCGATGGTGGCAGTGGTGGTGGCGG
>BLKM01000090.1:21236-33273 GCA_013340265.1 Coptotermes formosanus
CTCTGAAACTCGCTACACCGACTACGCTATCCCGGTACCCTCTGAAACTCGCTACACCGACTACGCTATCCCGGTACCCTCTGAAACTAAGACATGCAGTAAGCGGACACTTTCGTAATGAGATGTTTGTGGCAAAATCTGTAGATAACAGGGGAAAACGTTAGTAAAAAGCAGGAAGGTTTCCGGATAAAATACATGATAAGAGAAAGAGGGCACTAAATTGGCGTTAGAACTGGGCCTGGCGATTCAGGGAATTAAAACAGAAAAGTTAAAAGGTAATATATGATGCTACGTATTATAAAAACACGCATTTGGTTTTATAGTGTCCAGCTTCATATGCAGTTCGCTAGCACACACAGCAGACAAGCAGCAAATGTGCCAACTCTGCTTCATTAATGGCTTTTTAATGAAGCTGTCGTCCGCTCACAAAATATGACGTCTTGTGGGGGTGGGGGCGAAATTTGTAAATAATGAATTGGAAAGGACGTGGATGAACCAGTACTGACCTAAAGGCGAGAAATGTGTCTGGCATAACTGGAGAGAAAACACAAGCTTCAGACAGGGCAGCCAGCCCCCCGGTATTGAAGCTAGAACCCACCAAAAACGGAGTGGAACATTCGGTCTTATCACATAATTGTAAACCCCAGTACAGAGAGAAAACCTCAACCCGCTGCACAGTCCTATTTTGCCCACGGGGGCGCTCGAAATGAGAAGAAGTATTTTAACCCTGTGCCTGGAAATGTCAAGATAGAATGCTAAAATAATTTTCAAAACTTACAAGTTCTTTATTTATGGAAACACACATCAAATTACCACTTCACGTTTTAAAAACGTACTAAGAAAAGCGACGTCCTACCCGAGGTTACAAATTCCATTTCTTTATAAAAGCTTCTTACTATTAGCATTTTATATTTTTCCTCATCCTCATCATAGCTGTGAAGTATTAGGCACAGTGCCTGTTTTTTATCCCTCGAGATGAAGCCGGTCCTTCCATCTTTTCCTTGGTCGTCCTATGTTTCTCTTCCCTTTTGGCCTATATTTCAGCGCTTGTTTGGCTATCCTGTCTGTGTCCATTCTCTCTACGTGTTGCAGTCACCATTATTTATATTTTTGTCGCACACAATCTATAGAAAAACTGGTAAAATTATACATAGAATTATACGTATCCTTATTATACGTACACTTCTTCATTCGTCATTTTATAAATTGAATTTCTTGTCGCTCGCATGCAGACCAAAATTTGCCAAAGTTGCCCGCGCCACATAAGAAGCTGAGCAGACCTGCTATAGACAGGCGTAAAAGAGGGCAATTTCCATCCTTGCGTGATTTTTGGGATCCTTGACCCTTGAAGATGGGACCAACTACTAATCTAGGCTTCATAACATCCTAGAAGAGCGAACATATCAATCCCATCCTTCCTCATTACGCCTGCTTTTAACTTATCCCTTTAAAGAAGAAGCGTATCTGTTTCATATAAGGACTCAGTGCGTACCGCGCTGTAAACACTCTCCACTTCGGTTATAAAAACCAATCTCGTAATGTTTTATAAGGCAAAAGTTGCTGTTTGTTCTGAGATCCGTACAAAACACATAAACGCAATGTGGGCACCACGTAGAATTTTTTAATGTTAAACCTGGCGGTATGTAAAGTTACCGCTAGGCTTTAAAAGGTTAAAGACGAAGCGTGTCTGTTTTATATAAGGACTCAGTGCGTACCGCGCTGTAAACACTCTCCACTTCGGTTGTAAAAACCAGTCCCTTAATGTTTTATAAGGCAAAAGTTGCTGTTTGTTCTGAGATCCGTACAAAACTCATAAACACAATGTGGGCACCACGTAGAATTTTTTAATGTTAAACCCGGGTGGTACGTAAAGTTACCGCTAGGCTTTAAAAGATTAATATATATCCCAGTTTAATTTCACACAATTACATTTTTACACCACAATATAACTCTGACGATAACACAGCTAACATTTGTCTTCGTTAGGCAAGTTCCATTATAAAAAAGAAGTTTCATTTTCGTTGGTGTTACGTAGTTCTGCTCTACTAACCAATAACCCAGTCACGTCTTTCTGCGGGGCCAAAAGCAAAATCTCTCTCAATTTACGAACAACGCTGTGAAGGAACAGCAGCACCAAGAAGGCAGCCGCTCGAATGCAGTGAATAGTTACGGTATTAGAGAAAAAAAATTATTGATACCTGTAGATCAAATTCGTCTCTAAGCGTGCCAGTACTGAATTTGTAACGTGACTGAAATTATACGAATGGGTTCTGCAGATGTTCTACAGATTTCGACAAAATTTAGTACTGCTGCTCACACTGGACAGTAAATGCTTATTGTATTTTGGCTTATATATATGGGCCGCGGTGGCGCAGTTGGTTGAGGCACTGCGCTACAAACCGGCAGGTCGCGGGTTCGATTCTCGATGGTGTCAGTGGAATTTTTTTTCATTGGCATAATCCTGTCGGTCGCACTATGGCCCTGGGGTCGACTCATCCTCTAACGGAAATGAGTACCAGGAATATTTCCTGGGTGGTAAAGACGGCCGGTGCGTATGGCTGACAACCTTACCACCTTCATGTGCCGATTGTCTAGAAATCTGGGAGCCTCAACCTCCTGGAACCCTCAGGGCCTGTCCAGGCCTGTAATGGGATTGCGTTACCTTTTTTATATATACATGCTAATAGTCAAAATTTAAAGCAAATTATGCGGCGCAAATCGGACTTTCTACCACTTTGCTCGAAGGGTAGTACATCTGACAAAAATTTATACATAACTGTGCGATTTCAGTTTTCCGCCGCAGTGTAAATGAGATTTTCGGTCTTCTGGGATGTTATGCAGCCTGCGTGGGTAGTTAGTTACAGACATGTTGACACAGCCTACTGGTTCCACCTTCAATGGTCAAGCAACTCAAGTCAAACTAACCTACAGATCTCGACAAAATCCGATATTACAGACCCAGCAAAAATTATTTGGCACGTTTTATTTTGGTTCATATGCTTTCAACGTAACTGTCACGTGACATGTCGAATGGGTTAAACTTTATCGCTCTACTCGAAAAAAGGCTAATCGATAAAAAAAGTTTTATACATCTTACAATAAAACAAAAAATTTACAACCGTTAAACAAATTATTTTAACATTAGGAAAAATATTTAGCCGATCCCAGTGGCCGCGCGGTCTAAGGCGTAGGTCTGCGGCCGAGCGCTTGCTGGGATCGTGGGTTCGAATCCCACCGGGGGCATGAATTTTTTTTCTCTTGTACAGTGTTTGTGTTGTCAGGTAGAGGTCTCTGCGACGGGCCGATCCCTTGTCCAGAGGAGTCCTACCGACTGTGGTGTGTGTGTCTGAGTGTGATCAAGTGAAAATAAACAACCCCGACACCTGCTGTGAACAGGTAGGTAGCAGAGGGAAGGTCTAAGAAGAAGAAGAAGACGAAGAAGAAGAAGAAGAAGAAGAAGAAGAAGAAGAAGAAGACGAAGAAGACGAAGAAGAAGAAGACGAAGAAGACGAAGAAGAAGAAGAAGACGACGAAGACGAAGAAGAAGAAGAAGACGACGAAGACGAAGAAGAAGAACAAGAAGAAGACGAAGAAGAAGAACAAGAAGAAGACGAAGAAGAAGAAGAAGAAGACGAAGAAGACGAAGAAGAAGAAGAAGAAGAAGACGAAGAAGAAGACGAAGACGAAGAAGAAGACGAAGACGAAGAAGAAGACGAAGACGAAGAAGAAGAAGACGACGAAGACGAAGAAGAAGAAGAAGACGAAGAAGAAGAAGAAGAAGAAGACGACGACGACGACGAAGAAGAAGAAGAAGAAGAAGAAGAAGAAGAAGAAGAAGAAGTAGATATTTATCAAGTAAAAGAAAGAACAGTTTCTGATTTGCTTTGCCATATTTCAGTCTAATTAGCAGGAGTCAATCACTGTAACAGAGAAATCTTGGTTTGCTAGAGAGTGCTGCTCCATTCCAAGCTAAGTACAAGGCCTGTTTGCCTGTCCACACCAAATCGTCGCCTCTCAAACGTACTACTTCGGTTTATCCCCAGGGAGCAAAGTCAAGGCACCTACACTTCACTTCCTGTCCTCGGCTAATGCTGCTCTTTCCAATACACTGCCCTTTAGCCTTTCCTATACTTACTGCTGCGTTAAAGTTTAATATTTGAGAGGCGCTGGCTTGCAGAGACGACAACATTGCTGTGTCCAAGGATCCATTTCCTCTGTTACTGTAGCCGAGTGTTAAATTACACAGGCCTGCGTTATAAACAATTTTACAGTTATACTTAAATTAATATCTAGAAAATGATGCAGTATTCGCATTGAGTAAATCAGAACACCTCATATTTTTATGAGTATCAAGTTTTATTTTGTAATTTGGAAAAATATCTCTGTCTTTGGGTTTCCCATCCAGTTATGCTTATGTATAACCATCTCTAGTCTATACCGACACGTTCAAAGCAACGACTTTTTTTCCAGTTTATATTATTATTGCTACATGTTTCGGCCAGCGAATCGTCCATCATCAGGAAAAATACAACGTTTTAGTAAAAAGTCTGAAGGTGGAAGTCTCCCTTTCTTGTATTAAGATTATATTAAAATAAGCATTTCTTAAAATACACAAAAATATATATATTATAAATACATGATGGTTTATTATTTCTAATTCAAACAATAAACTTTATGAATTTAGGCAAAGAAGTGCGGGAAGGATGTCGCAAAATTTTTCAATATAAGAAACTGGAGCACAGCGACAAAACACTTGAGTCACTGGAGGACGAAGACAGGTGACGCCACGCCAGAACAGCCACTGGAAGAATTCACACACTGTACCCGAATGAAGTTTCAGAAATTCACTGCCGTGAATATTAGGAAAAGCATCTTCTCTTACGCGACGCCGTGTATTTTGGTAGATAGGCACCAACATTTCTAGAAACCTCTTACGTACACCTCCAGAGATAAAAAGTTTCGTCTACCGTGAAGAAGCAGGCAGGAAATTCGCTCGAAACGTTAGCAAACATGTACCACACAACAGGGCGTCATGTCCCAGAAGATCGAAATCTCACGATATCCTGACAGCTCTGTAGTTATGTCCTTACAGCTGCAGAAAGAGGAAGGATGCGGTAGATCATATCAGTACCTGCCTTGCTCATTAACATAATCTGCTGCCAACTGCGCGGGTTTCAGGAAACGTTAAATGCGCAGCACTGTACTTAGTGCGAGACCGGTGTTCGCCACGCAGGAAGAGAAAGTGCCTTTAGGAAAGTATATCAAGGGTTCCCATGCAGCGACAATCCAGCACGTGCCAGTCAGAGCAGATAAGCGCTACTTGGCCACGTCCAGAATTAGGCGTAGCAATTATGCAAAGAAAACTAATTACATTTTTGTCAATAAAAAATCTGTTACAGTGTGATAAACCACAATGTGTTCCCAATAGTTTAAACTAGTATTTTGGCCAAAACAGCTGATTTTTTTGCAAAGTATCTTTCCTAGATTTTCGTAGCAAGTAACATACGCACTCACTGTAAATAAGGTGTGGTAACCGAAAGATGTGTATAGCAATAGACTCCCTGCGTGGGGAATCATTCCCATGCAGGTTCTCAGGAGAGAAACTTGTTCTGATATTAGAGTGAGCCAGTTGGAAATGCACTGTGACGACGCGTCAGAAAAAGCAGCCAAAACACACGTAACAATAACGCAGCTTGCCTTAGCTCGGCAAGTGTCAGCCACTGCAGGGCTGCCTTTGTAAAGGTGGCTACATAGCCACATTAAGTAACTGTTTCACACCCAACTATTACGTTTTATTTTCTCAGTAAATACAGCCTGCAAGAAGCCCTGCTCGGCTGTCTTGTGTCCACCTGCACGGAAACTGAATAACATTATGAGGGAGACGCCAGACACACTTCCATTTCTATCCAGCTTTCGACTGACTGACTGACTGACTGACTGACTGACTGACTAACTAGCTAACTAGCTAACTAACTAACTAACTAACTAACTAACTAACTAACTAACTAACTAACTAACAAACTAACTCCATAGAGCAGAGGATTTCTTGAGAAGCTAACAGTTTCTCAGCTAGTCGAAAAATTCCCCGCATTTTATGTAACCCGGAGGTTCATTACCGCATTCACAACAGCCCGCCATCTGTCCCTATAATGAGCCAGCTCAGTCCAGTCCATGCCCCATCCCACTTCCTGAAGATCCATTTTAATATTATCCTCCCATCTACGCCTGGGTCTCCCAAGTGATCGCCTTCCCTCACGTCTACCCACCAAAACCCTGTCTGCACCTCTCTTTTCTCCCATACGTGCTACATGCCCCGCCCATCTCATTCTTCTCGATTTGATTACCCGAATAATATTTGCTGATGAGTACAGTTCATTAAGTTCCTCGTTATGTAGTCTTCTCCACTCCCCTGTCGCCTCGTCCCTCTTAGGCCCAAATATCCACCTCAGCACCATCCAACATTCGACAGTTGAATCTATTTCATTCATTTCCGAAATTAAGTAGCTCTCCTCACATCGCATAATGAAATCTTCCTGTGATTTAAACACTGCGTCATGAAGCTGGAAGCAACAGGCTTTAATCTCCATAACTGATGACTAGAAAAGTCAAATTCAGGTTCCAGTCGCTTTAACTCCTGAGACAGTAAAATTTGGATACAATTCCAGGTGAGCCACAGATCGGGTAGGACACAGCAGCGAAGAGAAATGTCTTGCCCCCCCACGAGGAATCACAGCTGCCTTTTATCCAGTCCGTAGCCTGCCACTTGGCTGAGTCTTGTCGCCTCTTTATAACTACCACGTATGTGTGACGGACAGGGCGGCGCTGGCAGCGCTTGACGCGTCCGGTTGCAGTCTGAGAACACAGACTACAGATACGAAGGGTAGCCGCAAAGAGACATCTCGAAACTCAGAAAAGGGGTAGTCCTCCAGCATGGTAATTTGGCCTGGGGTTAACAATTTCTCGCCTTCAAAGACAGACATGTTACGAAATGTTAACCTGGGCCTCAGACTTGGAAGCAGCTTGTGATAGATCTTACAAAAGAGAAATGACGTGGTCTAATTTTATCAAGTGCTATTACCGCTTCAATTTTCGGACCAAAAATTCTCGGCATTCCTCATTTTCCCCTTGATGGCCGCACACCCTGCTTACTTAAACCGCCTTCACTTTTTGTCCCAGTAACATATGTACAGACGGGTACAAACATTGCAGGTCCTCAGTAGGCAAATACTCTCCTACGTCCACTTATTTTAATGTGCAGAAATTTTGCATTTAGTGTGAGCGGTTAAATTTCACACCTGCATGAAATGGTATTGTTAATTTTAATCTTCACCTTTACTTGTGGGTAGGTGTGTGTGTGTGTGTGTGTGTGTGTGTGTGTGTGTGTGTGTGTGTGTGTGTGTNTGTGTGTGTGTGTGTGTGTGTGTGTGTGTGTGTGTGTGTGTGTGTGTGTGTTTTCGGAAAAAATGTCTCTTGAGTTTTGTACAGCTTATCTGAGCCCTCATAGCACAGTGCCCAGTTTATGTACCACTTAATTTAACATTAATAAAACTTACAAATAAGAAATTTAGGAGGGATTTTAATCAAATACTATTCGGGTGATCAAATCTAGTGGAATGAGATGGGTGGGGCATGTGGCACGTATGGGAACAGGTGTGGTGCGTACAGGGATTTGGTTCGGAACCCTGAGACATGGAGGCCACTTGGAAGACCTAGGCATAGATGTAAAGATAATATTAAAATGGATTTTAAGAAACTCGCCCCAATGGCCGTGGACTGGATTGAGCTGGCTCAGGACAGGGACAGTTAGCGGGCTGTTGTGAACACGGAAATGAACGTACAGGGCCCATAAAGTGCGTGGAATCTCCTGATTGGCTGAAGAAAGGTTAGGTTCTCAAGAAGGACCCTGCTCCCTGGAATTTTTGTTATAACAATAATAATAATAAGAAGAAGAAGAAGAAGCCGAGAAGATTCTAATATATAAAGACCTTATAACAGAAATACAGCGCATGTGGAATGTTAAAAACAGGTGACGCCAGTAATAATAGGGGCAACTGGAACCATTTCAAAACCCTTCAGAAAATACTTGAGCAGCGTACCAGGAAAGCACGATATCAAGGAACTGCAGAAAACAGCTGTACTGGGCACAGCACACACACTGCGGGAAGTGCTAATGTAGAAGCACAAAATACAGCGCTATATGCACCATTAACAGTACGCGCGGGATAGCTGCGGCACTGTGTACTCTAGAAACGTGGTTTGTTTCAGGCATATAGGTGTGAATACCCTCCATAAAGGGGATGATGATGATGATGATGATGATGATGATGATGATGATACTGCAATTTCCCGCAGAATATATTGCGAGATCATCAATTATTTTCTTCAGCAGCACTAACCTGTTGGTGTCAGCAGTGGGGACGCAGTGTGTTTACTGTGACGAAGACATAGGTTTGAACCTTTAAAAGCCTAGCGGTAACTTTACGTACCACCAGGTTTAACATTAAAAAATTCTACGTGGTGCCCACATTGCGTTTATGTGTTTTGTACGGATCTCAGAACAAACAGCAACTTTTGCCTTATAAAACATTAAGAGACTGGTTTTTATAACCGAAGTGGAGAGTGTTTACAGCGCGGTACGCACTGAGTCCTTATATAAAACAGATACGCTTCGTCTTTAAAGCGTTAAAGTATCAAACAGACGACGTTCATGTTTCAGCAGTTTAGGACTGCACTGACATTATGTTGTGCACATAAATGTCAGAAAGCCCATGAGTGGAATCTGGAATTGGCAGTAGCCATCTTATCTACCACATGGCGGACACTGAGGAGCTCCTCTTAGAGCATGGTTTGAATGCAGCTACGACCCAATGGTTTAACTGGTTTCGATCCCCAGCTTGCAGCTATCTATGCCCCCGTCTGACCTACTCTCAAGCGACAGCGGCAGGAAGCTGACACTTTAAATTCGGCAAAAACTTGATATATTCCCTTAGGTTATTTTATCTCCTTGTAGTGCCGTGCGACTAGAGCGGCTTCGCTTTGCTTTAGAGTGCGTCATTGAGAAGTTACAAGAAAAGCGGGCGGAAATAGAACTGACTGGGACGTATCAGCTTCTAGTCTTTACTATTGAGACTAATTTATTGGGTGAATTACAAACACGATAAGGAGAACTACCGGTCCTATATTAGACACAGGTAAGGACTATAGTCTAGCAGCAGAAACAGAGAGAAATAAACCTGTAATTTCACGTCTAGCTGCTATAATGAAGGACAAAGCCCTAGTTCAAAAGTATCTCATAAATACCCTTTCGTATTTGATTGATGGATTCCACTGTATTTTGATACAAATGAATAAATATAAAATCCGCAATACACATTTATTTTACTAATGGATACAATATTAGTAAAGAAAGATAATATATTGTAGCATTAACCCTTTAAAGGCGAAGCGTATCTGTTTTATATAAGGACTCAGTGCGTACCGCCCTGTAAACACTCTCCACTTCGGTTATAAAAACCAGTCTCTTAATATTTTATAAGGCAAAAGTTGCTGTTTGTTCTGAGATCCGTACAAAACACATAAACGCACTGTGGGCACCACGTAGAATTTTTTAATGTTAAACCTGGTGTTACGTAAAGTTACCGCTAGGCTTTAAAACGTTAAACCTGGTGGTATGTAAAGTTACCGCTAGGCTTTAAAAGGTTAAACCTGGTGATATGTAAAGTTACCGCTAGGCTTTAAAAGGTTAATATAGGTAAGAGCTGTGAATAGTGGATTTTAAATTTTTTTAACTTAGCTCCTAATACTTTGAAACTATGGCAAAGCTGAAATATTTGGAATGACGTTAGGAAATAAAATTTACATGGAAGAATATTATGACCACATTAAATATGGGGAAGGCTTGGTATAATTTAGGGCTCAATATTTTTTCCTCCTGTCTGCTATCTATCAACGTGGCATCAGAATATACAAAACATTATCCTGTACGGGTTCCCGTGGATACCTGAAAAATGTATGTGTCTGTGTATTATAATTTCGTAATGACACCCGCATTTAGCGTGAAAAACCGAATAATGCGTATGTATGTATATTATAATGTAGTATTACGGCCGGGCGACCCTTTACGTAGTTAACGTGGAAACCTCTATTAATCGTGTCTGTTACATAACATCCGCGCGTCCGTGAAACTAAATTCTGTGTATTGTCTTTTCCTGCCATCTGGTGGCCGTCCGTGAAACTTCAACGTGGGAGTGTGACAGAGACTGACATTGCTACAATATATATAAGATGGGCTTACTGCTTGCAGAATGCAATAAGTTGAAGCATTTGAAGAAAAACCATATCATAAAATCCCATAAGGTGTCTGCAATTGTTTACGTATATTTATTTGATGTTTTATATCTTTGTGATTAACAATTTAACGACTGAGATTAAGCTGGATTATATTTAAATACACAAACTGTACCGCGCAGTAAACACACTTCGTGTCGGTTATAAAAACCAATCAGTTAGTGCTGTACATGGGCATAACATAGAGTGAAAGTGTTACCGCACTGACATTGCTAAATATGTGTTAAGATATGTCACTAATTAGAACAAACCAACAATTATGCACAAAATTAACAGAGTTATATTTACATTGACATTATCCCTACATGTTTCAATGGACATGCCATCATCTTCAGGGGATACAAAGTGTTACAGGTACCAAAGCCTAACAAAGTGTAAATTCTTCCTACATGCATCAAAACCGATCTACAATAAAAATCTAAGAAACGAGAAGCATATAAATGTAAAGTTAATTAACTATTCTATTGCGTAGTTTTTGTGCTAAAACACAGTCATTAAGTATGTATACAATAAAATGAAGAATAAATATTCTTCTTAGTCCGAATTATAGGAGATAAAAGGCAGTACAAAGTACATGGTAACCATAAAATGTCTCTCCGTTAAAAGGGTAGGCTTGTTGACTTTGGCTAAGGCTTTGTATATCAGATCGTAGATCAAAGGTCGAATATGACCTGTGTATTAGTGTTATACCTCCAAAGTGTCTGTGTAACATAGTATTGGCGTGCGTCTGGATGTTCATGGCACAGCCTGTGGGATTCCCACTGATGCTTTGGTACCTGTAACACTTTGTATCCCCCGAAGATGACAGCATGTCCATTGAAACATGTAGAGATAACGTCAGTGTGAATATAACTCTGTGAATTTTGTGAATAATTGTTGGTTTGTTCTAATTAACTTGAAACTATGCACGGTACACAAAATACAAAATATGTCACTAAATTTTGCATTCGAAATCTGCCACGACATTTTGTATTTCAATTAATTTATTTGCATTTAAGGATATGCTTACTTCGCAAAGCATGACAGTAACGGTCAGATATCGTTCGCTGCTGTTTGTCATTTCACAGGCCTGAGATACACGTGCGCGGTTGGTTCATGTCAGGCACTCCCCTCGAAGTTGTCAATAAGAACAAACACTCTTGCAATGTTTCGTTATTATTCGGACACAAAATATTATTAATTGAATTGATTAATTAAATTCTTATCATCTAAACGTTACTACAAAGAAAATAATAAAGAATTACAAGATAAAATGTAAATTTGCCGCTGTTCACACCATAAAGGCGTAAAACAGAGTAGAGGTGCAGCTACATATATTAACCTCGGCACCAGACGGAGTAAGGATTCAACATCACGCCCCGGGCCCTATAAACACGGCGGAAAAATGCCCTGATACCCACTGAATAGGAGGCTGGGGAAACACACAAAGGCAGGTTTGGACGTTTCGGAAGAGAAAGAAATCTCTTGAACCTGTCGGAAAACGAACCTCCCGTAGCGTAGTCACTATACTGACTGCGCTATCCCGCCTCCAGTAAAAATGTAGTTTGAACACAATTATGTCAGCATGCATACATACATACATACATACATACATACATACATACATACATACATACATACATACANCATACATACATACATACATACATACATACATACATACATACATACATACATACATACATACATA
>BLKM01000093.1:16985-35416 GCA_013340265.1 Coptotermes formosanus
TAAAACCCCTCCGACTGATATGATATGGTCATGTTGAAAGAATGCAAAACCAATGAATGCCGGAACAAACCGCCACAGCTATAAAGGAAGGAAGAAGGAAAAGCGAAAGACTACGTAAAAATGAAGCGACGAGGTTGAAGAGGATTTAAATATAATGGGAATAGAAAACGGGCAGGCAATGGTCACACACCGTCGGGAGTGAAGGCAGACTGTGTTGGAAGCCAAGGTGTACAGCGGAGTGTAGCACTTGAGGAGGAGGAGGGGGAAGAGGAGGAGGAGAAAAAGAAGAAGGTTTAAATTATTAAACATTACTTTAGCCGCTTACAAATCCAACTCTTTTTGCTTTAGACATATCATTTCGTTACATTTTATTCTTCATGACTAAAATTACATCATTTACCATAATAAATCGCGCTAATGTGAATTTCTGTGAATATCAGTGTAACCGTGCATCGGGCTGAGGGTCAGTCAAGGGGCCTTCCGAATGTGGAGGTTTAATTATTTGGTGACACAGATTATTGTAACGTGGTCACTAAACGCGCTCAGCTTACGTGCTCCGTCACATTGCACATTGAAGTGCAGTGCCGCGTAAGTAGTTCACTTGTTTCATTACACTCGACGGTTTTGCTACCAAAAAGATACAGTCTAAATCACAGGCAAATTGTTTGTTACGTGTACGGATTAATTTGCGAGACTCGTCCTTTACACGGCGATTAGTGAAATGATGTGAAGTGAAGTGTAGTGTGTAAATAAGTGAAGTGATGTGAAGTGAAGTGTTGTGTGTAAAAAAGTGAAGTAATGTGAAGGTGTTCTGAAACGTGTGTGTGGGTATATTGTATTTGTGTAGGAATATTACATTGTATTTGTATGGGTATACAGTATTGTATTGTATTTGTGTACGTATATTGTGTTTATGTGAGTATATTGTATTTGTATTGCATTTTTGTACGTATATTGTGTTGTAGAGATATATTGTATTTGTACTACATTTGTGTACGTATATTGTGTTTGTGTAGGTATATTGTACTTGTATGGGTAGAGTGTATTTGTGTAGGTATATTGTATTTTGTGGGTATATTGTATTTGTATGGGTAGATTGTATTTGTGTAGGTATATTGTATTTTATGGGATATCGTATTTGTGTAAGTATTTTGTAATGTGTGGGTATATGGTATTTGTGTAGGTATATTGTACTTGTGTAGGTATATTGTATTAGTGTAGGCACAATGTATTGTGTGGGTGAACTGCCAATACGTGTACTGCAATTTGTGCTGTTCCGTTTATGTACGTGTTATTGTATTGTGGTGTCTGTACTGGTGTAAGACTGCTGCCACCGGGTGAAAACCCAATTGCAGTAAGAAATAATAATAATAATAATAATAATAATATGTCAATGAAGTTACTTATGCTTGTATTTCCTGAAGGAAGAAGAGTTCAAACACGTAATCATACGACTCGAATGCATTATTTGAAAGTTTATATACCTCACTACTTCATGTTGATTTGTCTAATATTGCCACCACCACTGCCACCACTTTCAAATAGCAAGTAGTCACGCGTTAAAAGGGTAAAGCAATTCAGGAGATATCAGTGTACAGTGTCAGTCCCAAATACAGCAGTACAGCAGTAGGAGCCGGCATATTCACTCTAAGTGTTTTTGAACTGGTGGTATTTGCTGAGTCATACACACTGGGCAGGCGAATACCTACCCCGCCCTCCCCGCATTCCTTAAATACCTCCCAAGTATCAAGATACGGGAACTGGACTGTAACAATGCCAAAGCCATTCCCCAATATCCTCAGTACAAAGTCGTGAGTTCAGATAAGCACCGCGTGGTTTTGACACGACTGCAAATTGCATAATTTGGTTAGATAATTTGATGGCCTTTAGAACAGGAAAAGCTTGTAGCAGCAACTTGAAACTTCGGAATCATCACAATAGTTGATAGAAGTCTCATACAATTCAAGAAAACCTGTGGCGAGATGGCGGATCTCGCAAACTCCGCGGCTTATACAGGCCACTGACCAGAAGTCCGGCAAATGTACCTGATACGGCACACACACCAAATACTGGTCCGTGCATGTTTCTATATCACTGACCTACAGGCGCGGAAACACCCAGCGAACAAGTTTTCATAGCTACAAAAACAAAACCCAACGCCCAAAGGGAAATTCATAGCAAGAAGGAGGATGACTACTGTTTTAGAAAAACGCATGGAATATTATACATGTTAAATTAGAATTGCAGTGAACATCAGGTTAATTCATCTTCGTATCAACTGACGATTTCAGCGCCAAAGAAAATACAAGACTGAAGTGTGCATTATGTATCAATCATAAACTGCCTGCCATCTTTATCTGAACCATAATTTTTATGTTAATTCTATACTTTTACACAACGTTTATGCATTTTAACAAGTTTTATGACGTGCACTGTAAGGGCATGAGACCTCAACCCCACACGAAGCCAAAAATAAGTTTTTTTTGTGTGGTTCTTCGCATTTAATAGGACTGATGATGGCTTAATTGATAATCCGAAACTCGTAACCAGTAAATTTTCGTAAATTTTGTTGCGCATCACGCTGGTTTAGAATACATATATTAAACAAAGGACTACCACTGTAAAGACTCAATTTCTCTCCTGCCACTAACCTTGCAGAAAACACCCAGAAATATTCAAACATTATGCCGATCCCAGTCGCCGTGCCGTCTAACGCTTAGGTCTGCGGCCGAGCGCTTGCTGGGATAGTGGGTTCGAATCCCACCGGGGGCATGGATGTTTTCCTCTTGTACAGAGAAGTCCTACCGACTGTGGTGTGTATCTGAGTGTGATCAAGTGAAAATAAACAACCTCGACACCTGCTGTGAACAAGTAGGTAGAAGAGGGAAGGACTACGAATACGAATATTCAAACATTAACTCTTTCACTCCTGCCAACGTATAAGTCGTGACGGCTATACGAGCAATCCGCAGCTAGATTTCTGTATTCAGTTTGAATCTTTCTTCTGAGCCTTTTTAAAAATTACACGAGTACAATTTAATTTCCGAATTTCAGCGTTACACTTTCTTTGCAGTTCTGTAGGTTTCTACAGTGACTGGCAGTGCCAGCTACCACGTCCCGCGCGAAGTACAGGTCACGTATTGTGCTCTGTCTTTCATCAATCGTCCACTGCATTGAAGAAGCTCACAAATAAGAATTACAAATGAAGTTTCACGTTCTGGGACGTTACTCCATGTCGATAGCTAAACAGTTAGTGACGTTTCGGAGGAGTATACTTTCTTCATATTCAGTGTCAGTCACTCCAATCGACAGGCACGTTTGTGTGCGCGATCCATACAGTTGCAAAAAACTGCAATATATGGAACAACGTCTATTTAATACTTCTAATACCACTAATACTACAACATTACAAATTTATAGTTATTAATTTTATGTATTTTGAATTTTAATGTTTAATATTTTACTCACTCCTGTAAAGGCGACATAATAACTAGACTGGTGTGTTGGATTTACATTCCTTTGTATTAAACGGCCCCCTGGTGATGGCACCTCGGTGCCGAAAGATGTAGGTGTTTTTATAATAGCTTACGAATGTATTTTATTCAGTGCGTGAGTTGGTTGATGAAACGCCTGTAAGAAGACGCACGGTACGAATAATACAAAACAGCACTTAGTTTAGATCTAAGCTGTGCTCTCCATTAGCGGTAAGGGTCTGTTGATAGCCCTCACAAATCTGCTTTATCACGTAACCCCCTTTCCTTAGAAAATTATTTTTTCCCATATTTTATTCGCCCTACAAGTGAAACGTACATGTCTAGACTGGCTGACGATCAACGCCATCTACCAACCTCTCAAGGTAACTACATCTTCTGTAACATACGGTACACAGTCAACCAGTAACTGTCTTCTGCTATAGGATTAGCATTTTATCTCGTAACTATTGGTTGTATGTTCCTGTCGGCTTTATTTATCGCATTAACGTTGCCAACTGACCGACCGCCCACACGCGCTGCCTGATACCAGCGCGGAGTGACAAACGATCGTCCTCAGATGAAATAAAATATAAATTCACCGAAACACTGTAGCAGCCTTCTGTGTGAGTCAGAGCTTTAAAAGAAGAAAATGAACCTGAATTACATTTAAGCATTCAATCCGTACCGCGCAGTAAACACTACGTCTCGGTTATAAAACCAGTCAGTTAATGCTGTATAGGGAAATAATCGCTGTTTGTTCTGAGATCCACACAAAACATAAATACACTGTGTGGGCAGAACGTAGAATTTGTGAATGTTCAACCTGGCGGTACATAAAGTAACCAGTGGGCTTTAGAGGGTCAAACAAAGCATCAGAAATCATTTTCTATAACCAAGCAGCATGAACGTCAAAACCACTGTCCACTTCTAGCCCATTACTTACGCAGTCCAGACGTTAGGGCTGGCTTTAACCATCCCGGGGGCTTGTGCGCAAAATCTCGGGCCCTCCCTCTAATTTTCATAATGTTTTCGCGTTATTTTTAACGGGCGCGTACCGGCAGTAATACATAGATCCACAAATTTAATTTCACAACCATTAACCCTTTAAAGACGAAGCATATCTGTTTTATATAAGGACTCAGTGCGTACCGCGCTGAAACACTCTCCACTTCGGTTATAAAAACCAATCTCTTAATGTTTTATAAGGCAAAAGTTGCTGTTTGTTCCGAGATCCGTACAGTATACATACCCCCCGACTTACGTCTTTCCACTCGTCGTTTGCACGCAGACCCAATAGGCCCAGTATTAAGTCAAGCGCGTAAATTTGTACGTACGATGTTTTGTGTGCACTGGCAGCATATGACAACACTGCATGCTCCGCAGAGCTCTGGCGGGTTTCTGATACCTGCATGTGGAATGAGGACACAGCAAGAGACGGCATAAGAAATGTATTAAAAGGAAATTATATTGTGCTGAAAGACATAAAAATCCCTTTGTTCCATGATGGAACATTTTGGATGACAATCCCACGATATGGGGCAAGTTCCACGCATGTCAGAAGCAGGACTTTCTTTGTCAAATTACGGATATTTGGGTACTTCGAAACAGGAGCCCGTGTGTGGTAAATCAGAGGGGGCTTCGCATTACACAGCACTACTTTAATGGCTTTAATGCAGCGGAAATTTCCCTGTTAAATTATTGACACATAAGCACAACCAGCATAAACAAAACAACACCTTTCATTCGTCGCCTTCCGCCTTCCCTTTCGCTCCTACTAGGACGACCTGTTGCTCCATTTTATTGTGGCCTGTCAGCCTCGCAATATGTCAGCGTCATCATTCTGCATTCCTAATATCCCAAAAGGGAAAAAACATGCACCTATGCAAAGGACGCTTAAAGACACGTAAAAGGGTAAAAGTGTGTTCAAATAAAAAACCAGAAGCGCCGCGAAACAAGGTAGCTTTTAAACACATTTATTTCCAGCAGTCTCTGTAAACGCAAACGTTTGTTTCACCACCGTATCCGACATTTTGGCGCCGCCCTGTGCTGCCGACACCCTCGATCGCCCCTAAGGCCAGCCCTCGCAGGCCCCCGCAATCATGTACGGAAACGCCCTTGCCAGACATCAAAACCTGACCTCGTGATCTTGGTATTCGTCCTAGAAAGACGCAACTATTTGCAGACGTAAGTGGGTCGTGACCCGTTGAGGCATCTTCTTCGACACTTACCTAGCTGAAGTACCGCTATCTGCAGTTCACTGACAGGGTCACATTTTGACGTTGTTAACAACACAAACAGGTCTATCTGCAGACAGCTGTAGTTCCTGCTGCCACGCTACGGACTGAGTAAAGGAGGTTCCTACTGCCGGTACGGGCACACACTATCTTCTTTCCACAGTGTTCAGACCAGTTCCCGCTCCAGGATTAAAACGGTCGGAGCGAAAAGCTGACCACTCGCCATCTGGTGCCAACTTTAAGAACGCGGGCAGTTTTACCTCTACTTGCCCACACATATTCACGGCATGGTAATTAATTAAGCACAGGGGCAACTTGAATTTATGTTTACATCCTTGTACGAGAAAAGGTGGAGCCTTCGGCATGTCGCCCCTATTTTGTAAGAAGGAGACAACCCACAAAATATCAATTTTTTTAAGAGAAGCAAGAAGGTAGCTCCGTTTGACATATGACAAATGCTTCGACAGGTAGTATATCCCCCACCTATCTTGGTTATTCTTGAAGGAGCAGTTGTCATCTTTTTATATATCACAGAGGGCCATTAGTTGAATGATTTGCTACACATAACTCACATTAACTCAAAGTGGCAGTTAGCCACCTTTTACAAAACAGGGGCGATATGGGCTTGAACACAAGGCTGATCCCACAGTAAGAACAGACCCAGTGCACTGATAAATTTTATGGCGTTAGGGGCTTCTTTGACAACATAATACTGTCTTCGTCTGACGAGAACAGCTTTGACCTTGACAACCTGGGTAGGGTCCATTATCTGCGGGATAACCTTCCGAGGGGGAGAGGGAAAGATATGGGGCATGTCAAAAACACAGGTATCTACCAATGCATACATTAAATTTCACTGGTCGTCATTTGGTAGTTTATCAGTTTATAACATGCCTAAAGTCAAGCTCATGCACATTTCTAAACCGACCGAACACGACAGAAAAAAAATACTAACTCGCAGGCACAGGACACAACAGCACTGCAGCCAACTACATTTTAACTGTGATATGTGGGATATAGGCCATAAACATCTAACCGCCTGACTTCCGTGCTGCGCCACTACTGCGAATGTGAAAGCTGTTCTCGTGTGTCGGCAACAGTGGTTACTCAGCTAGTCAACAAATCACCCGCTTTTATGGAACCAAAAATACATTGCCGTGTTCACAACCACATATAACCGGATGCTATACTGAGAAAGCTGATTCGTGGCCACACCCTCAATAATTGTATTGCCAAGTTCCGCACTTATGTAGGCCCATACCATCGTCTTGAGTGTTTCACACCTGGTCTCTCCATTACCAATACACGACAGATGATCTGTAAGTATTTTGCTCTCTACCTCGGTAAAAAGGAAGCTTTTGTGAAAATCCGTAGCATTACGTTTCATGTTCTTTCACAATTAGGAGTTATAACAACCAGACAGGAAATAAGACTAGAGTTACATCTTTCAGTGTATGTTACAAATACGAAATCTAATCGAAATCTATTCAGAACTAGCGACGTAATGTTAAAACAGGTCTACATACAGCACTGTGCACAAAGAATAAAGAATCTCTAAGATAATACATTGCCAGCATCCACCAAATACATCTTCATTTGTAAACCAGCAGTACGTCAGTTAAAGATGGCAGACGTGACGTCACTGCGAACACTCGACAACATCAATTGTGCGGTTCGTGGGCCATTCAGCTCAGTTTTCAACACTTTTGTGTTGCCCAAACAACTCGCCTTCCTCCGCCTTCGGCAGTCTATCGAAAGTACGGAATAAGTGGTAGTGTAATAGTACAGCAGGATCAGTTGCAATAGACGGAAAGTAATAAGCAAAGTAGTTCCCGAGACCTGCGTTCTTCTGGGATACTACGCAGCGGAGAGTGGTAGGTATTTACCGACGTTTCGGGACAACCTGTCGGCTCCATATTCAAGAGTCAAGAAGTTCTTGGACTTATTGACCCTTGAATATGGGACCGCTAGGTTGTCCCGAAACGTCGGTATGGAACTATGAATCAACGCTGCGTAATATCGCAGAAGAGCGCAGATCTCACTTATATCGCGGCGGAAGCCTGAATTTACGCAAAGCTGCCCCTGTCCACAGCATGGAAACATAGGGGAAGGCACTAGATGGAGGAGAGAGGTCAAAGTTCATGCCCCGCCGCTTTACTACCGGGGAAAATACCTATTGCCTAGAAGGCTAGAAGGGCCCCACAGCCGGTGTGGATGTTTTTGGAGAAGAGAAAAATATCTTGCCCGTGCTGACGTTTGAATCCAGAATCGACAAGCCCGTAGCCTGGTCACTATACTAACTGAGCTGCCCCAGCTTCTTAGGAGGTAAAAGGAGTAACGGAAAGTAACATAATGAGGGGCTTACTGATTTGTTGTCTTCACTAAGAACTGCTTGGACGTCCTTGGAATGTTCGGTTAGCAAAATGTGCACTAACATGTTGTAAATTCCTTTCTTACTGAAGTTACAAAAACTGTTCGAAGTGTGAAGCTCTGTGTTCAGTGCACAACTCACAACACTGCGATATTAGTTTTACAACTTGCCTGCCATAACTCTGTACTAAACTGAAATAATCACAATGTTCCCGGTTAATTTTTTTTGTGTTTCTTATTATCAATCAACAAATGCACGTAAATTGTCACAAATTCAAAATAATATATTCGAAAAAAAACCACATTCCTACATGTTACGGACCTCACTGGCCCACCAGCAGGGAATACATCAGATGTTGCATAAAGCAATAATGATCTCAATTTGGGTCATCGCTGTGTGTTATTTCAATGCCAGTAACGATAAACAGAGTCAGACACCACAGTATACATATTTTGCACACTACATCATTTACTCTAAGGTTGTGCCAATATACTACATGTTTCGGCTCGACCGAGCCATCATCAGGTACATGTATAAATGTTAAAACTCGGATCCTTAAGTATTAAGATTTATACATGTACCTGATGATGGCTGGGTCGAGCCGAAGCATGTAGTGTATTGGCACAACCTTGGAGTAAATGACGTAGTGTGCGATATATATATATACATATATATATATACATACATACATATACTGTGGTGTGTCTGTGTTTATCATTACTGGCAAAACAATAATGATTGGTCTAACTGTACATGTAGAACAACTGCTAGTGAGTTTTCATAAAGTGAACTGTTAAACAGTGACTAAGAGCAGCAGGTGGATGATGATTCAGGGGTGTCCACAGTACCGTGAATATCTGTAAGAATTTATAAAAAATCTACACCAAGGCCACTTAGTTACCCAAATCCGCCAAAGTACGTTATTTCAAAGACCCACAGTTTACACAGCTGACCTTAAAAGTGAAAATATTGCGCAGGCGCCGATGTTTTGGGCTTTAATGGTACTAAACATCATGACTATGGTCTTATGGCATTTGGCATTATGTAAGTAATAACCTGCACCAGGGGTACAATATTTTTCCAAAAATCTAGACGTCACCTCAGGATTTGAGGCGCCAGAACGGTGACATGACGCAAGTCCCATGCTGAGGACCCAGATATATTAGGCCCCAGTATTGGTCTGAAGTTGTTAACAAAACAAATGAATATAGAGCCTCGCCAGTTCCAGTCCAAAGAATCTACCGCAGACAAGGGCAGAAAAGAGCAATCAACAATTTATAAACGAAAATTAACGTGAATTATATTTGAAGATTCATTTCGTACCACGCAGTAAACACACTCCTTCTCGGTCACAAAAACCAGTAACTTAATGCTGTGCATGGTAACTGTACCTTTTCTAAGATCCATACAAAAACCCACAAATGGACTCTGTGGTAATGGTACACAAAGTAACCATCAGACCTCAAAGTGTTAAATTAAACAGACACACATCTCTATCAGGATTGCAACGGAGACCAAACAATATGAAAGCTAATTAGCACCAGATCCTCTGGCTGCCGCCACTTTGACTTCGGAAACGTCTGTCACGGGTCACTGGCCTTCATCGAACGAAGTTAAACAAGCAGGCAGTTCCAGGGAAAGTGGTCGTACATTCATATAACGGTACCTGTAGGGGTCTTCAACCTGCGACAGGTAGCCAGCCGAATTTATGCAAATCACGGTAACTATTAACAGTTGTCTCTAAGACACGGGACTACACGCTGTGACTTCTACGACATTCTGTGCCTCACTCTGCGACCTCCACCTCATCTTATCAGACAACAAAGTAGTACTTTATGTATAAACTACGCGCGTCTGAAAATGAGGTGCTGAGGAAAATAGGGAAGAGTATGCCTACGTGAAATACACGATATCACAGATGAGGAAATTGATTTATATAGGCTACGTCACCCAGTTTCTTCAGTAGAGTGAAAAGCAGAAGCCCGATATATACAGAAGGTATGTAAAATGGTGGGACCAACTTCAGGCACGAGTTCCTTACAGCAACGCAAGTAAAAAAGCTCATATCGATATATGTTCGCAAAACCAAGGTTTGGAGGTACAGCCCCCACGTTCGCCCGACCTCAGTCCTACAGACTTTTATTTGTTCGGACCCTTAAAACCGGTAGTAGCACAGTAAAACCAACAAACAACATTTAACACAACATACATTCTTAGACGTCAAAAGACAGCAGCATGTTTCGGCTAATCAAGGTAGCCGTCACAACGCTGTATATAAAGGAAGGTGAAAGTCAGTATTTACAGCTGAAATTTATACTTAGAGACCTCAGACTTCACAGTATGTAGGTCTAATGAAATACAGTACACAATAATCTTGCAGTTAAAATAAAATAATATACATAAAATACAGTGACTATGTAAAATACATAAGCACGTGCTTGTAGCTATGTATCTTCTACATTAAATCTATATCTGTCAAGTAATTAAGTTGTCAGGCGGTATAGCAAGTTCCATTACAGACGACGTGGTTATATAGTTCTTTAGAATCCTGTAGTACACACACACACACACACACACACACACACATACACACACACACACACACAGGCCTCAATAATGACACTCATTCCCTCATTCATCCGAGAGGAAAAAATGTTTGAATTTATTCTTTCATGTGGTATAATATGAAGCCATTAAAATACATATCAATGCTGTATATAATTTACTTCTAATTGCTACACATTTCTGTCGCGACCGACCGTCATTGTTTCCAATGGCGCAACAGCCCCCAGTGGGCCAGGGCGTCCTCATTATCTAGGCTTCACGATCACACTCAGACACACCGCACTCGGTAGAACTCCTCTGGACGAGTGATCAGCCCCACGCAGGAACCTCTACCTGACAACACACAACACTCACACGAGACAGACATCCATGCCTCTCGATGCGTTTCGAACCCGCAATCCCAGCAAGCGAGCGGCCGCAGACCCACGCCGAATAAGGTTATTACCTCGTACATTAAATGTCATTCCAAGTAACATTTGATAGCTAACTTTCTGCAAGTTACTGCACACCTTATGCAGTTGTTACTGTCTACATTATAAATCCCCGGGATGATGGTAAATCGCGACCGAAATATGCAGATTTTCAAAATAAATGAGAGAGTTTTTAAGGCTTTGCACTGTACGTCACTGAAACAAGTGCACAGGGCTAGGGGCAACAGCTTACATTATTACTTAATATTGCCACCTGTTTTCTGTTTGTGTTTCTTAACAGATGACAAATAGCAAAGCTGAATGTTATAAACACATTATGTAACGCGGGGGAGAGTACTGCGTGCCTTGTTTATTATGTAAGTACACGTGAGGCTGGAAAGGGCCGGAATGGCTCACTCGGTACAGTGATTAGCCTACGTCTGAGGAATCACGGTTCAGTTCACTGGGTGGGAAAGTGATTTTTGTCTTCCCCGAAATGTTCGCACAGGCGCTTGAATCCACAGTCTCCTGTTTAATATGCACTTCATGAGAGAGTAAAGCGGCCGGGGCGCGAAGCTAACCACTCACCTCCATCTAGTGCCGAGGTAAAGAATGAGTGGACCTATACCTCCACACCCCTTATATGCCCATGACATGAAGAGGGGCAATTTGTTATCAGGTGGAGGCAAGCAATGCCAAGGGTGCTGATGGGCGAGTTTGTCTTGGGGGGAAATGTCTGGCATGTAGAAAGGTAGCGCTGTTGACAGCAGACTACTCAGTCGGCAACGTAAGGGCAAGGGTTACATACAGAATTTCGGTCGAGAAATGCCTTGTCAAACTGCTACTGTGTAGGCCGGAAACAAGCTGGGAGGAGGATATTAACAAGACAGGCAAAGTACATATAACGTAATACTGAGACGCGTTCGCATAACCATTTTTGCCGTGGGAAAGAAATAAGTATTACATATTCTGAGTGCGTGTCTGTAGCCTTACTTACCCGTCGCGAAATGCGCATGCGCCATATGGTATTGCCATCTGTGGCCTGTCCGGCTCTACCATATTTTTCCACATTATCTCGTAAACGGCACGATTTTCGGAAAAACGTTATTGAAAATACAATGTGTGTTTTGACTTTCTCTACAACTTTTGTCTGAAACGTTTCTCAAGACATGAAGAATTCAGCGGGATATTGCTATATTACATGCAGACCTACGTACGTTTTATTGTTGCCGGCGACATTAATCTGCCATAAAAGCATTGTTATGTAACAATATTTTTATATAATGAAGGTGACGCGTAACTAAACAACACACACCGATTGCACTGTGTGTTTTCACTGCGACAATGTTCAGGCGAAGGCACCAAAACGTTACGTTATACGTACACGGCCTAACTTGTTTTCTTTCAACGCAAATCCGGTATCGCTATTGCTCTAAAGTGACTTGCCCCAGCCGTCTTCTTTGAACTTCCATCAACCAAAACTAGCTAATAAGCTTTCTGTTATTCGTACCGTACATGTTCTTACAATTATCACACCAACCAAATTATGCACTGGACAAAATATATTCATGAATTATTATAAAAACCCTACATGTTTCGGCACCGAGGTGCCACCATCAGGGGGCCGTTTAATACAAAGGAATGTAGATCCAGCCAACCAGTCTAGTTGTTATGTCGCCTTTACAGGAGTGAGTAAAACATTAAAATTCTAAAATGCATAAAATTAATAACCATAAATTTAGTTTCTAATATTAATAGTATTAAAAGTATTAAAAATAAGCCTTTCCAGGTATTGCAGTTGTTTACAGCTTTATGGATCATGCATACAAACATCTGCGTCGATCGTATTTAGAGATTTCGTCCTGGTGGTGCGTATGCAGTGTTTCGCGTGGAGTGGAGAGATGCATAAAATGTTACATACCTTCCGGTCTGTATAAATTCTGAACGTCAGCCTTATAACAGGCTGTCCTAATTAATGCTTTCGTAATTTTTTCGGTGGCCGGGATAGCTCAACGGGACAGCGACTCTCTACGGGCTTGACGGTCTGCGGATCGAACATCGGTTAGGGCGAGACTTTCCGGACCCGTCCGCATCGGCCATGAAGCTCACCGAACATCCTCTAAAATGGGTAACGGTTCTCTTTTTACGGGGTAAAGCGGCCGGGGTGTGGCGCTGATCACTTAGCCCCCTCTAGCACAGGCGTCGATTATGGACAGAGCAATAATACGCTACCTTCCCATCTGCCTGCTTGGCACGTAACTGGGACGCCTTTACCTACAATTCAATTTTATTCTGCTACGCTGCGAGAATGTAGGGTAGTAACTTACAATCAGTGCTGACTTGGTGCTCATTTAAAGACACTGTTGTTAAGTCCGATTATATATTTGTAGGATGATACTGTAACAGGGATTGGAAAGGAACTCGAAGAGGCGCTCAAGATATTTCATTATTTTTGACGGAAGGACTTGGGAAAACCACCAAAACACCTCACGATAGTCAAGATGCGACCTGGTATCTCCACAATACGTGCCAGGAGTGTTGCCAGCTCGTCACAAGTGTCACAACGGCATGGCAAGTCCAAAGGTTGAAAATGGACGAAAAGTCTCCAGACATGGAGGGTGGCTGAGAATAAATCGAGTAAGCAGTCGCCGACAGCCGACAAGTGGTGGTCCTCCATTTTGGGGGTTGGGCGAAGTGCTAACAACTTCTCACCGTAAAAGTTACAATGTTACGAAATGTTTCACAGGGACTGGGACTGGGACTGATCCTTTGGCTCAGGATAGGAACAGATGGCGGGCTTTTATGAATGCGGTAATGAACCTTCCGGTTCCATAAAATTCGGGGAATTTCTTGACTAGCTGAGGACCTGTTAGTTTATCAGAAAGGACTCTGCTCCATGGAATTAGTTAATTCGTTAGTTATTTAGTGTTGCCAGCTGAGCCAACTTCTTGGTGTATACTTAAACAGCCCAATGCCACTTCCACATTATTACTCCAGGCCCTAATGCCCGCACCTTAAACATCATTAAATAACCTAATAATATTAATATGGCGAGCTTCCGGGATGCGACGCCGTACAGCTTGGTAGATACGTACCAACAATTCGTCGGGAACTTCTGCCATCATCTTCAGCTTTAAGATGTAAGAAGCAGGTTCCTTCGAAACGTCAGTAACCGTCAACCAAAATACAAGGCGAAACATATCGTAAGGCAGCAATTTAATTTAAATATTTACAACCGTGAGAAGCCGAAATCTCGACCTTTAGATCAACCTACGTACTCTAAATTTTTATCTTGATTTTATTCCTTTCTCTGAATGTGCGAATTGCAGATGATGTCAGCAGGACGAGGAGGGCTGTTACACTGCTAATAGAAAGTCGCAATTCTGACGAAATTATTACGCGGAACAATGCTGAGTATTGCAGACACAGCGCTCCAGTTTCGCACCCCGGGATCTACACAACGGTGATCATGGTTATGGTACAGCAGCCGGCCCGTGAGAGAAACGTCACACAGGCAGTTGCGTGGACCTCAGAATGCTCATCGGCCTTCTTAATCCCTTGTAGCCTGGTGGTTACTTTATGTACATACCATCAGGTTTAACATTAAAGAGTGCTACGTCCTGCCCACACAGTGCATTTATGCGTTTTATATGAATCTCAGAACAAACAGCGGTTATACAGCAGCAACTGATTGGTTTTTATAACCGAGATGGAGTGTGTTTACAGCGCGGTACGGACTTTATCTTAAATACACTTCAGGTTAATTTCCGTCTTCAAGGGCCGTGCCATCGTTAAGGCGGTCAGTCCCAGGCCTCTCAACTCGGAAGCCCAATTTCGATCCCAGGCCAGTCCATGTCAGATTTTTGGTAGGCAAAGTGGCGCTGGAACAGGTTTTTTCCTCCGAGAACTATGGTTTTATCCTGTCTATATCGTTCCACCAATGTTCCACACTCATCTTCATCTGCATTTATTATGATAATCAATCACATGCAAAATATGTCAATATATTTACAATTTAAAATAAAATATGTCGAACATGTTTCGACTCTTTATGAGTAATCATCAGGGAGAATAGGTATCAATTACATATTTATAAAATATGCAGTAAAACTTAGATTTTTTTAAAGTGTTATACTCGTGAGCTGTAGTGAATCTTGGTGTCGTCAGCAGCATGCAGTGGCGTAAAATGTAGAATGCAGATTATTCGCTATATTACCCCGTATAAAGCAGATGTGTCCAATAGGAACATGGAATTCTGATTATTTAGTATGTGAGAAACAGCTTGTGAATGAGACGGAGATAGGCACAGTACCGTGCGTGGAACACTTCGGCTCCCACTGGACGGATTTTCATGAAACTTGACAGGTGAAGATTTTTCAAAGCTCTATCACGAAAATTCAAGTTTCATTAAAATCCAACAAGCATAACGGGTATTTTACATGAAGACATATGTAATTTATAATAATATCTCGGTGAATTCTTCTTAGAATGAGAAGCCTTTCAGACAAAAGTTGCGGAGAAAATCAAAACATTTTATGTTCCACGTCTTTTTTCTGAAAACTCGTGCCCTTAGTGAGATAACATGAAAAATATATTACAGCCAGAGTGTCTACAGATAACAATATAATATGACACATGCGCTTTGCATGCTGGATAACTAACATTACAGATACACACTCGGAATATGTAACACTTATTACTTTCCACGTCAACATTGGTTACGCGAACGCGCCTCAATGTTACGTTATCGTACACTGCCTGTCTTGTTACACCGTCATAAACACTACAGGCTTTAAAATTGGAAAAATTTTTGTATCACTGTGACCTCCTTCCAAACCATCAAAGAAACTTCGTACTTTAGCACAGAGACAGCTTGTTCAAGGGACTCATTAGAATGGCGCACATCTTGCAGCTCTGTCGACAGCATTTTTCCCTATTTTTCAATTATCCTTGCCTTGTCATACGACAATTTCTGCGAACTGAATGCTGCTTTCTATTTTCTCAACATTGTGTCTAATATTTCTCAGAGTTCTCTCTCCTAAATTTACAGCACGGCGAATCATGGCGGTTGTTTTGCCTTCTTCACGGTGCTTCATTCTACCTAACTTACGTACCACAGTTACTGATTTTCGGGCGGGTTTTTCAGTACCAGCACCAGCACTTAATGTACGCTTGAATTACACTGTTATAGGCATAAAAATGGTTTTTAATTATAAAGAGAGCGATATTACGAAAAGAGCATAAGTCACCACAATCAATCGCAGAACTTCCGACAAAATATGCTGGGTATTTTTGTGTACCAAGCAGCAGCGCCGCCATTTGGCAATAACGCAAACACAGTTTAAAACTCATCCGGGCTGTCGGCTTCGAAATTATGTGACACCGATGATATTCTTAATTTTTCTGACCCGCACTACTTTAAATTTTGAGCATAAAGAGACATTTTCTTTATACCGCACTACTTAAAATTCGAACAAATGCGACCGCAATGTAACAGAGATCAGTTGTTTTGTTTAACGCCAATTAATTCAGATGCTGGGTACAAAACAGTTTTTCATTCGTTATTGTCGCTTGTCACCAATAATCTTAGCAGCTGTGTAAAAATATTACGAATAAAATGTACAATAGTGCATTTGTTGGTGTTACATAAGCTTCTTATTTGGTCACAATGCACAGAACAAACGATGTGAAATCAAATCTTATTTCACTTCACTATTCATTACACTTCCACACTTCCCCTCACAGTTTGTACTCTATGCCATTTTGTGTTATTCTTACTACGTAATACAGTTATAAATACACTAGATGCGTTGAGACTATCTGTTATTGTTTGGATAATCCACATTGATAGGGACGACTCTCTCCACTATTCAAGAGTTATTTTTACGTTTGACGAAACTCAGTGCGAGTAACTCAGCTGACTTAATCATTACGTATAGCAGTCTGTCTTTTGACAGGTCCGTAGCGTCTTCCAAGTTGAGCTCTCCACGCAGAGCGAGCTAGTGCTTCCTCTTTCAATTTCCAGTATCCTCTCGTTTCCTTAAGGTCATCCAGGAGCTGCTTACGTCTTCTTCCTCGTCTTACCATCACTGTTATCCTTCCCTCTATCTTTCCTTCAATAACGCGTTTAAGAAAGCAGTTCCTACGCATGATGTAAGCAGTCCAGTTACCTTTCCTCCTTTTTAGTATATGCAGGATATTCCTGTCCTCCTTGATTCTATGTGATACTTATTATTTTCTCACATGGTCGGTCTAACTGATTTTCTCCATCCTTCTCCGGCACCATATTTCAGAAATTTCCAGGTATTTCTGATCTCCTTTCCCTAGGGTCCAAGTTTCAGCACTGCACAAAGCTATGCTCCATATGTAACACTTTACTAGTGTCTTCCTTAAACTTAAGTCCAATTTTCTGGCGAAAAGAGTATTGCTCTTGTTGAGTACTGCTTTTGCCCTGATAACCCTGGATTTAATTTCACATACACAGTCATCTGTATATCTGTCTGTATGAAGATCAATGGTGCCCGCCAAAAGCTGTCAGTGTCAAATTGTTACCGGTGCCAAAGGTGTGCCGCCGTGCTGTAGCCTTTTAATTTCGTTACTGAACTAGGCCACACTGTAAGCGGGGGAAAGGGGTAGCTCAGTCGGTATAGAGACTAGGACACGAGACGGACGACCGAGGAATTGGGGTTCGATATCCGACACCTGACAAGATTTTTCCCTTATCCAAACTGTCCCGACCAACTCTGTTACTCACCAACAGGTACCGAGGCTTTTTCCTTGGGAAAAAGCGGGCAGGGTGTGTAGCTGACCACTCACCATCATCTAGTGCCAGGTTTAAGAATAAGTGGAGCTATAACTTCACTAATCGGTATTGGTATATCTTCACAGCTTGGTACTTAATTAAGCTTATAAATAATTTTGCCTTTCAAAGCGTCCCTTACGAGTTAATAAAGAACGCCTTATGCTATACCATGTCCGTCCGTCTGCGACCTATTTAGAAACTAAACTCTTTGCCAGATTTTCATGACATATTGTAAAGGAATCCTTTATGAAAAGTTGTCAAGCAAGCGTAAGTTTCGCTACAATTCGCTCAGTTACAGTCATACTTTACTCACGGGCGTCAATGAATTTATACTTGCACCTTCAGTACTTTTCACTAATTTTGCTGGAATTCATTATAAAAGTTTTCCACGCAGTACTGTTGAGCAGGTTAGAGTTTCGTGGAGAGCGTTTTAGTGAAGGCCATATCACACTTAACTTTATCCTGCTAATGTGGAATATATGGTGAGCTGCTAATAATGCCAGCACCACTAATGTGTAATATTTGGTGACCTACATTTGGCAACGCTGAAAGGAGCCTCTTTGTCTCTCTCTCTGC
>BLKM01000095.1:11541-38547 GCA_013340265.1 Coptotermes formosanus
CCCCCCCCCCCCCCACAAAAAAACTTCATATGTAAGTGAGATTATATAATCACATGCACCTTCAGTGGCAGTATGCAATTTGCATGCAAATGGGCAGCTACGTGTTTATTCTACACTGCATTACACTGCTTGTCACTTCTCAATTACCCAACAGTTCCAGCCTACATTCACATTCCAGTTCTCAGCATAAACCTATGAAGACTCACGTCAAACACTTTCTGCAAATGCCATGGATATGAATCATGCTTACATTAGTATGGGTCGAATTTTTGTTTTCATCTCCCAATTAATATAGCTGCAATAGTGTTAAACAGCATGTTAAATAGTGGTTATCACAGAACTGCATATAATGTTGCATGCCAACACATTTTCTACAGTGTGATATGGCAGATGATTTTATCATGTTTCATCCATATAGGTCTACTTTTTCTTTACAAACCACTGAACCTGATCACAAACCTGGAATTAACTACACACATATCTGAGCTGTATGTGTTATGAAGCCCACTATGTCGCCCAAGAACACTCTGCCATTTTTCATTACATGTGGTCATATGAAATAGTTTGTGGCTAAAATTTATTTCTCCATAACACTTGCCTTCTAATCAATGCTGACCCCTTTAATAGTCTCCTTGGTACTTCCTTCAGTAAACCCAGCAAACATGCCATGAATTAAAGCACTTCATGATGTGCATTGCTTGTAACTCTGCAACTGTGCCCTGCAATTTTGCTTGAATCATAGTAATATCATTAAACCGCCTCCTCTTTAACACTATCTTCAGTTTTGGGGAAAGAAATAAGTCATGTGGCACTGAATTTGGTAAGTAGGTAGCATGTAGAACAACATTCATCTGGTTTTTAGCCAGAAACGCACACACAGACAAAGGTGAGGGACCATGTGTATTGTAACGGTGAAGGAACAAATCCCCTGCATTCCCCTTTTCAGGTCATTTTTCCCCCACGTTTTCCTGCAAATGCCATAAGGTGTCAATGCAGTAATGCTCGTTTAGAGGTTGTCCTCAAGTAACAAATTCACAATGCAGAACTCCATGAACGTCAAAAAAGGGCAACTAGTATGCTGTTCATATTTAAACAAACTCATCTTCCATTTTCTGTGTAATGACATGATAAGCCCTTCCAAAGAGACTGCTGCTTGGCTTCTGAGGCTTACCTGTAAACCCACACCATCACCTGTGATTAACTTTGAAAGGAATCTTGGATCTCTTTCAAGCCTCTCATGAAAGCCCAAGCATGTGTTGTCATGACTCTCCTTCTGCTCCTCACTCAGCAGATGGGACACAGATTTGCAAAAATTCAACTCATGTTGAGATTGATTCTCAAAATGCTCTGAACTGACCCAAAGTGAAATTTTGAACAATTTAGCAACTTCCCGTATAGCGATTATTCTTTTTTCTGAGGACAAGTTCCTTCACCAATACATACGAGGCGTGTTCAAAAAAAGACCGAACTTTTTAAATAGTGCGCCAACCAGCACAGAGGGCGCGCTGCGGCTACTGAGCGCACCTAGTGGCAGGTTTGGACAACAAACTGCCGTTTGCCCCGTTTCGCTATGAACATTAGTCATCGAGCTACATCCACTGAACTGAGCACGTGCACAAGCTGTTCGTCGGATTAGTGACAAGGTGACAATGAAAGAGCTTGAAGAACAATGTGTGTGTGTGAAATTTTGCTGCAAACTTGGTAAAAATTTTACAGAGACATTTCAATTGCTTAACCAAGCATACAGGGAGGACTGTATGAGCCGAACGCAGTGCTATGAGTGGTTTAAGCGTTTTAAAGAGGGCAGAATGTCAGTCGGTGAAGATCCCAGGCCTGGACGACCTTCCACATCAACAGACGACAACCATGTCGAGAGAGTTCGTGCTGTGATTCGTGGAAATCGTCGTTTAACTGTCCGAGAAGTTGCTGACGAAATGGGCATCAGCATAGGATCTTGCCATCAAATTTTGACTGAAAAACTTCAGATGCATTGTGTCAGTGCAAAATTCGTGCCGCGTTTGTTGACTGACGATCAGAAAGAGAACCGCGTTGACATCAGTCAGAAACTGCTTGCCAATGCTAGTAGTAATGAAAACTTCCTTAAGAACATCATAACAGGAGATGAGAAGTGGGTTTATGGCTATGATGTTGAAACCAAGATGCAATCGTCGCAGTGGATGGGAAAAGGGTCTCCTCGACCAAAAGAAGCATGGATGAGTCGGTCAAAGATCAAGGTGATGTTGGCTGTGTTTTTTGATTGCAAAGGCATTGTCCATCATGAATTTGTACCACGTGGTCAGATGGTAAACAAACAGTTGTACCAGGACTTTTTAGCGCATTTGAGGGATGCTGTGTGCAGGAAGAGGCCTGAATTGTGGGAAAACAAAACTTGGATGTTGCACCACGACAATGCGCCAGCTCACACGTCGCTCCTCATCCACAGTTATCTGGCAAAACATCAGATATCCATTGTGCCCCATCCACCCTATTCTCCGGACTTAGTCCCAGCAGACTTTTTCCTGTTTCCCAAACTTCAAACCACTTTGAAAGGACGTCGTTTCCAAACCACAGGAGATTCAGGAAAATGCGACAAGAGAACTGCGTGACATCACAGAAAGTGCGTTCCAGGAAGCATCCCAACAATGGAAGAAACGTTGGGAATGGTGTATCACCAGTAGAGGGGACTACTTTGAAGGGGACAGTGCTTAAAATGTTGTAAAATGAGCAATAAAGTCTTTATAGCAAAAGTTCGGTATTTTTTTGAACACGCCTTGTATTTCATCTGTTTTGCTCACTGGCGGATGCTCCACATGTATGGCATCTTCAGCAGACGTCACACTGCTTTTGAACTTGTAAAACCACTGAAAACTTTTTTTCTTGCCTCGTCTGCTTGCCAAAACCTACTTCCAATATTTCAAGTTTCCATAGCATTCTGCCCATTTTAAAGCAAAATTTGATGCAGATACACTGTACTTCGAAGTCTGCCACTTTCTAGCTGTGCCACAATCACAAATGGAAGACATGCACCTACATTTAACAAGACATTACTCAACAGTCACATGTGCTACATCTTTATTGCAAGCAGGAAATGACCCAGCAGACTCTATGTACACCTAGTTGTAAAAGCTCATGCAAGCAACAATACTATCACCTTGTGGTCAGTCTGGAAACTGTTTAATTGCACTATGTACATCAAATTAATGAGAAGGTGCTGTGTAAGTCACGGATCAGGTTCAAGTGAGCTTGGTTCTTCTTAGTGTGTTAAACTTGTATTTATACCTCTCCACCAACACTTTAACACACTACTATAGTGTTAACTAATTAAGAAATGTGTTGGACTTTTGTGGAGTGGTATAAATATCAATGAATAAATTGGCAAACAAATAAATAAATAAATAAATAAATACATGGTGGTGGTGGTGGTGGTGGTGGTGGTGGTGGTGGTGGTGGCGGCGGCGGCAGCGGCAGCAGTAATGAGAGCAATGATCATAATGATGCCTAGAAAGGATTGGGAAGGAGATAAATATTTTAAAACATTAAGATAAGAAGTCAGTTATGTGCAAGAAGGCATAGAGAGGTAGGTCCCAACAAAGGGAGAGCAATTAGTAACGTCAGCATTACTATAGTTAGTTCTCGAGTTACGCCATTATGTCATGTGACGTACGATTCATACGAACCTCGAGAGCGGCCCTGCCACCTCCACAGCCCAAGCCCCTTCCTCTGTAAGGGGCGAACGCCGGTGGAATGGCATCATACCCCCTCGCCCGGACCCACGGCTACCCTTCTCGGTTTTCTCAACCTTCAGAGTTCTCACACCCCCGATATTATTAACTCCTCCCTTGTTCTGAGCCATATGTTTTGCACCTGGACCTTTCTTACACCTGAAAGTTTGGAAGCATTATGTGTCACACTGCTGCCTCATGAATAGTCACTTAACCTCAGCCAGTGAAATTGGGCTACTAACCAACGTTATCTTTTGCTACATGATTTAACATGTACCTCTGCACTTAAAACACTGTGTACAACATAAACCACCCTCTGTGATATACATTACAGTGAAACTAGTGAAGAAAGAAATATGCAATTCCCAGTCATAGAAGGAAATGCACTGTTCAAGGGGGGTGGAAGATTTTATTAGCCACTAAAAATATGATCGAAGTAAAAAAAGGCTAATATGCAATTTCATTTACACCTGACCAGGGGACTGTCAGAGTTTACATAGTATCTAATGTTAATTTCCCCATACATTTTGTCCTCCAATTTAATACCCAGATGCAAGTAAAAGTATAAATGACCTTAGACCTGACAAACTTCAGGTGAAATTGCATGAACTTTCTACTGTTTGTGCTGAGTCATTCACATCTTAATTACCTGATATACTACTTTCAAGAAATAACAGATCCAGCAACTCATTTTCAGTACTACAATAGCAAAACAAAGGCATGCTGTGCTTAATATAACATATTTAGGAATATGTGTAAAAAGATTTTAAAGAAAGGTAAGACGACGAAATGTGATATTTACTAACATAAGACAAAAACAGACAACAGATCATAGCTAATTTGTGTGGAAGCAATAACTATGAATACTATGGTATGCTACTGCTAAAACGGAGCCTAATTTGTAAAGGCACTACATAACTAAGACATAACATTCTCAAAAAAATAACATGTCAATACGACAGAGAATCAAAATGCAGTCATGCTTTAACAAACTGTAGTAACTCTTCCACCAGATAATATCAAAGTGACAATACCTGTCAAAAATGAGATATGCTCAATATGTGAATCTTGTCAAAAGAGGGATTATAACATCTATTAATTACTTAAGTAAATATCATAAAGCCAAAATGTATTTTTTGCTATTAAAAATTAGATATGTACCTACACTGCCCCTCAGTTTTCTTCAAAATGCACATCTCAAGGCCTAAAAATTTTTAATTTCAAATTGCTACCAGGAAAGGCTTGACAGTGGATTTCAGTACATGAGATTTGAATATGAATTTACTATTTGATTATTAATGGAAATTATAAACTTTTACTGCCATATACATGTGAAAAAAATTTTATGTTATGTTTAAAAACAGTGGTTCCTAACCTGTGGTCCACAGACCCCCAGGAGGTTATTCCAAATGCTTTGTGAATTCACATACCACACGTGCCATTGTCTGCCATCCTTGAACTTGATCCTGTTTGCACAGGAGCTTGCATCTCATGCCACGCACTAGGCCATATTCTATGCACAATGCATGTGAAGTGCTACCAGTTATCCCCAACAGACCCATTGCTTTTTTACCAGAAAATAAAAGACAAAGCTGCAGCTAGCAGCTTGAGAGAGTGTTCTGATTGTTTTGACTGCACCTGACAAAAATGGAGAACATCATGCATTTGTTAGCCACACATAACCTATGGCAATTTTTTGTATTAAATCGCAGGTAACTTTTTAGTTTCCTTTCAATGCATTTGAATGATGATTTGTTACATACCCTGGTTTCACACACAATATTTGCTTCCACGAAACAAATGCTGTTGTTTTTGTATGTACGCATTGTATTCACCCAGACTAATTATAATCCTAAATATTAACGTTGATGATTATATATCACAGCTTTTATTTCAGTACCTGGCTCCAGTGGGGGCTGAAACTTGATAATTGATCAGTGGCTGAAAACACAGGCATTCAAAAGGAAAGAACAAACTGGAACTCACATGTATAGTGAAACTCTGCAGCACAATCAAAATCAATGCACACTGCAAAAACAGAACGACAACTGTCTCCTAACAGATTTCAAACACAGTGGTTCTGAAGATTACCAAAGACCACTGTACATGATTTCTTATGAGATCCTCTCAAATAAAGGCTTAAAGCTGGTGAAATTTCACTGACTTCAGATACCAAACACACTAACTGTGCATACAAGTGAATTTTTTTAAAGTACCCCATAAGAATGAAATTAAAGTAGCAAAGTGCTGCAGTGTACAGCTACAGGTAATAGGAATTCAAAGGCAGTGGTTGCTTCTTTGGAGTAGCTTTCCTATTAGCAAACGCACAAAAAAGCTACTCAACATCTGAAAAGAGTTAATATTATCAGCAGTGAAGGAAATGAGTATGATGCTAAGAGAGAAGGGCTGCATGGAAAGAAATGCTATCTCACTGCCAAATAATACAGTTCAATGCAGCATTGGAGAAATTACAGAGAACATTAAGGAAACAATGACAACAAAGACACATACTAGTTGTTTCAAGGTTCTTCAGCTTGATAAATTCACAGACTTCACAAAACTACCCAATAATCTGAGATTTGTTAAATGACTTTAAGGGAAACATGAATGAAGACCTCATTATCTGCAAGTCACTGTATACAAGGGGAACTTCCAATTCCATTTTTTATAATTCTGGGTAACTTCACAAAGGAATGCAAGAGTGACTTGTAAAAATGTGTTGGAATTTTCAGTGAAGGGGCTCCCACTACGATATATTGATAAGAAGAGTTCCTGCTTGTGCAAAATGTCACCAGAAGCAAAATGATCCACTGCCACATCCAGACAAAATCACTAACAACGAAGAAAATTCCCACTGAGCTACGAAGTCTTGGAGGAATACATGAAAACTGTTAGGGCACTACCATTAGATTTGAGAATGTTTGGGATAATGTGAGGAGCTGGGTAGTGACCACTGTCAACTGCTTCTACATACAGAAATCCAATGGCTCTCTTGGGGGAGGATTCTTACTCACCTACTCAAGTTGCCAAATGATGCAAGAATTAATCTACTTCAATCAAATTTTCTGTTTTCAGATTACTTTGAGGTCTTTTCTTAGCTAGCAAAGTTGGCATACTTAACTGATGTTTCCAATTACCTTAATGGACTCCAAAAGTTTTCAGTGAAAAGCCAAAATATGTTTAGTACAAAAACTATTTATGTAGAAATCAGGTGTGCGGACTGACTGATGGACCCAAACTACAAAGCATGATCATGTCCTCCATACTTCTCAACCAGGTGTGTGGGTTCACTGATGGAACCAAACTACAAATAATTATCATGCCTTCCGTACTTCTTAACCAGGTGTGTGAGTTCATTGATGGAACAAAACTACATGACATTAACATGCCTTCCATTCTTCTTAACTAGGTGTGCGAGTTCATTGATGGAACTAAACTACAAATCGCTATCATGCCTTCCACACTTCTTAACTAGGTGTGTGGACTCCCTGATGTAACGAAACTACAAATTGTTATCATGTCCTACATACTTCTTAACCACATCAGAAATACAGCTTTCAAAGTGAAACATGACATACTCATGCATGAACAGCTGCAAATCCTCTCACATATAACTGCAGCAGCAACCATACTAAAAAAATCTGACATCATGAGAATAAAGAATGGCTAACAGAACTTTCATGTGACAACTCCCTAAGTTTGTATTCACACAAAAGTATCTACAAGTTCAGTCAGAGTACACAGACCTGACTCATTTGAAAAGGCTAGGAACCACTGCTCAAGAAGATTGATGAACAACATCTGTTCTTTCCAGATTTCAACTAAAAAACTGTACCTTTAAGTCAGTCTGTCACTACTCACCACTATTAAATCTTATCATAATTTAACGCAGTTAACAGAAAATCAGTAGACATAATCTCTACTAACTGTGGACACAGATTATTTCCGCTTTTCTTTGTTGCTTTGATACATTTGTATAAACCCACTGACTAACCTTTAAATTATCCATATCACTTTGTATCACATTAAAACCTGATGCAGGTTTAACAATTAAACAGAGCAACTCACTTTGAGCAACTGCACATAGATTTCCGTGTCGGGTCTGCGAAGTCCCACTGTCCTGCTTGTGGCTGTTGAGTAGGTACAGCATCATTACCAGTACTGTTCTGTTCTGAAACCTCATGCTGTGTGGGATTCAGGGTACTGTCCTGCCAGACATGCTCTGGTAGACTGGTTGCTGGAGAAGGACTAAGCTGCATTGAGGCCGGGTGATGACCACTTACTGCTGCAGGAAATGGTGAAGATGGACAAGGTGGCCTGTTGCGCAAGATAATGGGCTGTGGACAAGGTGAACATGGGGGGGTCACAACAGCAGCTGATGACGACGGAAGCCCAGCAGACTTCATTACTGCTGCCGTTGTGCCTGCTGGAGACACAGCACCCTGGCGAACAGCTGAAGATGGAGATGATGCTGGATCATCCATGTCCGTAACCAGCACATAACACGTGGGGTATCGCATTTTCACACCTCCCACCACAACTTCAACAGCAGGAGGAAGAAGAACCTCTTCGCCCCCAATTTCACAGCTTGAGAACTTGGTGTCAATGGGATAGAACTGTCGCCATTCATCGAGCTGACGCTTTGTTTGGACATCCAACGTCTTATAGGCCTGACCCGTCAGAGATCCCGCCAATCCATAAGGTGCTAGTATCACTAAAAGACACAAATCCATGTGTAAATAATTGGACACTACTGTGTGAAAATTCAAATTACTTGTACATTATGATATTCATGCATTATATCAAAATGTACTTCACACCAATCAGCAGCAAAATATACAACAAAGTACAGAACTTTGCTGCTACATTTTTTAACATCAAACACTGCAAATTCTGCAAAAAAGATACAAGCAATTCAAATATTCCAAGGTTTAAAACACTATACTAAATGACATCTGCTCTACTCGCATCACATTTTACGTGCTTTGGGGGAGGGCCCAGTAATCACACGCTTGTGTACAGTCTGGAAGGGAGCACAGTCCCTTTCTTTTCCTGAAGTTTTTCATGCAGAATACAGACATAGTATTTTAGTGCAACTTTACGACCAGCCTCACACCTTCAGTCTTTGTTTTATATGAAGCCATGCTTTCGGTTAAACCATTCATACAATAAGCACATGATGTCCACAACGAACAAACTTGAACCAATGCATGTACCTGGTATGCCTGAAGAGGAAGCTTGCGCTTGGAGAATATGTTGATGTGTCAAGTTCCGTACCAAAGGATGCACTCGTACATCCATGCTTGCACACACCGTACTCTCTCCATGCACAAAGAATGCAAATGAGAATGAGAAATGGGTGCTGAAAAAACAAGAAAGAAACTCAATTTTATTTTGATGTAATGCTTTGCACTTACTTTCACATTTTTCAGCATTAACAAAAGCAACACTTTCAGTTCACATCAAACTGTATATCATATCCAATTTATAGGGAAGTGTCCATTAAAATTTACATGATTGTATAAACCGTAGTCAGAAACTGGACAAGTGTTTGGTGATGGATAACATAAATTCAATTCCAAGCAGAAAACACAATGCCTACAATCCTACTGGAAGAACTATACAAACTGCTTTCGTCTGTGACTGCTCTTACACAATTAAATCACACTGCCCCTCATTTGTACATTTGGGATGGCGCAGAAAATATTCGTTTACTACTTCCCTGTTATCCTATCAAAACCACTACAATCAAGCATCACATTTTGCCTGAACAGGTTTGGGATCACACACATAGCCTTCTGCATCTAACAAATGATCCATAGGTGGTATAACAGCATACATAACATTCATTCATTTTCACAGTAACCATGATACAGGAATATGTTTATTAGAAACATGTCTCTAACAAAGTGACAATCCAAACAATTTAATCTAGAAGTGAAACTGCAATCAAAATATATCAGTATTTACATAATACAGTAGTAAAATTATGCCTGTGAACCACTAGACATCTCTCAGTCCAAAAACATGTGCAAGCCAACATCAGGAAATGATAACCACTCCTATGGAGAGCTCAACTGCAACGTACAGGCACATCATATCGCTCAGTTAGTGCAAAAATTGGATACAGCAGTGCACTGTACTTGTTGGAAGCACTGTGACTTCTGTCAGCAAGAGCAGGCACAAACACAGAGGGGACATTAGCACTAATCGGCTGGATATGAATGGGAAACAGCACAGCATCATATGACTGCAGGATCCTGAGGTCCAAGAACACGAGCAAGAGCACAACAGAGCACACCAGTGAGTTGTTTTATTAAATGCTGGGAATGACGAGCCCTTTCTAAATGCATTAAATATACTAAGTCAACACATATTCTATCAAAATGTTGTTTCCACTGCAATGATCTTTATTATCCCACAGAAAGAAATCAAATGGTTTCTGAATAGGCTGCCATAACATAAAGGTACTGTAAGACCCCTCAATTCCAGAATCTGTTAAGCAAGTCACTGAAGAAAATAATGATGGAATATTTTGAGGACATCATAAACCATAACAATTCACTTGCCTCAGCATCTATGAGAACAAAACTTGCTACTCCTGAAGGATATGGACCATACTGTTTCAGAATAACATAATCAGATAATACTGGCCCTGTAAAAGAATAAAATTCCCCTTTCTGTTAAGTGTGTGTTTGAGTAAATGTGGGTCAAGCCCTCACGGTCCCGTTGCATGTAGGCCTTCACAGGCCCTTCGTGCCCTAAGTGTGTGTTTACTGGAAATGGAACAAGTCTTTTGTCAAAGATATGAACTCCCAGAAAACCTCAGAACAGACCAACTTACAAGAGACATTAACCCCTTGCTCTATAGTCCCTTGCGTAGGAAATGCGGGGCTGGGTGGAAACCTCAGCCCATGTGTTGTGCGTGAAGCCTTGGCGACACTCAGGCATATTTATCTGGGATCCTTTTTCTTGGACCCTGAGGACATTAGAGGTCTGAGTCTAGGGGCAATCTGGGACTTCTTTAGAAGGACAGGGCTCTCATGACTTGGACACAGTCAAGGGGCACAAAGGGCCTGTCAAGGACTACATGCGTCAGGACCGCAAGGGCTCAACCCACACTTACTCATACTCAACCCCTTGCTCAGTTACTTGGGAAGATTCAGGAAATAACAGGAAGAAATCCAAAAGCTCAGAAGTAAGGCAAAAGAAGCAACGTTCAGCATAACTGGTTATTATTAAGGGCCACATTTTAGATTTCCATCAATAAGCCAAGGTCATCTGCTGCTGCTACTTTCATGGCTCATTATGACAAACCGCACTAAAAACAGCTTTTCACTCACTCAAAGAACTACAGTCTCAAGCAACTGTTGCATCTCCATTATTCCTGGGAACTTATGGTTGACTGTTTACTTCTCCCGTATGGAGAATAACAAATTGGATTATAGCACAAGGAAGCCAAACAAAACATTAAACTTACCACAGTCCCGAAATTACAACCTTATTATCATCTCTAACATGTGAGAACTTCTCCTTACATCACAGTTTTAGGAAGCTTTTCCACTAACATTTTGTAGACAATCATGCATGTATGTATGTGTTTGTCAAAATAAACAGGCTAAAATACACTCATGCAAATGAAGAATTTTCAAGGTCTGGAAGATATCAGAGACTTGTGGGCCATGCTAACTCAAGAAAAGTTGAACAGTCTCCAGTAATAAATAATAATACTTCTAATGACATTCACTGAAAGCCCACAAAAAAAAAAACTAAGTTTCAAGATGCTGCATCACTTGTTGGAGAACACGGAAAACTAGATCTACACGTCACACTCGACTGCAATCAAAAATGGCCTGAAATTAGTGAAAACTTCAAAGCCTGAAAAAAAGATACAAACTGGTGTGATATATTAACACGTCTATTATTTTAAAAGTTAATAATCTCACCTTACACTAACAACAGGAAAATATGAGGCCTGTACAGCTGAAACCTGTTTGTGGCACTGCTGTAGCAGTATGAATGGAACACCTCTGTGTCTGACTTGATAAGAAAAAAACTGGCCAACACTTCTGCACGATAGTAGAGTGAACTGGGTGTCTAGCTAGTACAGACAGAACTACAGTGCAGCTTGAAGATGGCACAACAGGACTAGAAGGACAATGAGGGTCCCTGCTTCTGGACTTCAAATTATATAACAACACTATCAGTGCACACTGCTGATGTCAAACACTTCAAAAGCTATGTACCAAGATCAAAAACAAAACTCAGGGTAAACTCACTGACAGCATCATCCTACTGCAAGACAATGCCCATTGTGATGTGGTCCACGGAGTGCATGACCAGTTGAATGTCACAGGATGGGATGCGTTCAAACACCCTACACACAGGCCAGACTTACTGCCATACACAATTCAAATCTTTGGATCAAAGCCCACAAAAACTGTATGTTCACACTGGATGGCAACATGCAGGAGGCTGTGGTACAGAGGCTTAGGCAGCATTCCATGGAATTCTGTGCAGATGAAATGTGCCGAACTGTTGTGTCTGTGGTGATTTTTTATAACTGTTGCAATACCTTTACCTTCATGTACCTTCAGGTTTCAGTTCAACATGCCTCATATTGTGTTTTGTGTAAAGCTGACAATACATACAACAGAAATTCAAGAGTCAGGCCTAACAAATGTACACACAGTGTTAACTTGATAAGATGCAGTCAGACCTTCAGACGTGGAAGAAATGAGACTTTACAAACCCCAAGACCGGATATGTAGTTTGGCTGTGTATGGTACATAGATCATGTGGGGAACATATTCCACTTTGCTGAGATCAGGGATTCCCCAAACCCAGGGTTATGACAGCCTTCAGATGGCTTGTAAACACCCAAAACAATCAAGCTTGCATCTTTCTGTATCCAATGATTCAACTCATTCAGGAGAAAATAAAACTGGAAAAAATAAGTGTGTCTAGATTTTATCACTTTTTTTAATAGTATGCTCTATATTTTCAGTAAGTTGCTGGAGTGCTGAATAGGTACTGGTACTATGTGGCTCAGAAAACCAATGTACAATTCTGGGTAATGGAGAAAGAAGTCTTAACAGCCAGTAACACAGATAATGCAAAGCGCACAAAAAACCACCCAAAGATATTTATTGATGGACATTTATAAATAAGAATGGCTACCCCATGTACAAAGAGAATATATGACAGAAAGATACATCAATATTGTTACTACAGAGAGAAACCTGAAGCCTGACAGTTAATGAATTGGTCCATACAATTCACACCTTCTCTAAAGTAACATGATCACGCAAACAAGAAGAGTATTCCACTACCAAAGCTGTAAAATATTTGTACAAGTATGTTTAAAAAAGGTTAGAAATGTGTCAACATTAATTTGACAAAATACACTAAAGATGGTCAGTTAAAGTGGATTAAAACTGATACCTTTTTAGATGCATGACCTGTCAGCGCACATAAAAAACACTGTGAAAATATGAAATGAACAAACAATCTGTCTTCCTTGCTTTTCATTTACCTGTTCAACAAAGAGTGTACTTAATGACATGCTTTCAGAAGAGCTTCTGAATCTGAGAGTACCTTAACAGGTTTATTCAGTGCAAGTTTTGCAGTATTCACAGTCCTGTAATCAGGGATTCCGCCCATCTGAGAAGTGATACTAAACTGCTGGGTATGTGATTCCACTTAGCAGGTGATGCATCATCACATCCCAGAAGACCAGATTCCTGGATTTATTCTAATTAAACATTATGAACAATGAAGACAACAAATTACTGTAAACTGACATTCCATGCCACTCCTTATGGGACAACAAAATAAATTATTGCAAACCAAGGAAACAGGGAGAAGCAGTAGCAAGCCTCCACTATTCTCTGAATTCTTCTGAACAAGAACATTTTTCTTCTGACTTCTTCTTTTCTGTGTTTATGGAGCAAGGTCATCTGTTGATATCAAAACAGTAACTGTCAGATCTCTGACAGTCATGGATGATGCTAGAAAACTCATTTCCTGTCTCATAAAGAGCAATGAAAAAGATATCACAAAGATGGAACAACATTTTGCATGCCTTACCAATTGGGGGCTTCCTTATGTTTGCATACTCTGTACACCCAAAAATCAAAATATTTATGCCTTAATTCAAACAGACATGTAGTGAAGATTTTATAGAATGCAGGCAACATATGCAAACAATTACACTCTGGCAAAGAAACAGCGGGAAGAGAAGGCACTATCAAAGTGTCAGGCTCCAATTGAAATACAGACAAACGAGGATACTGATATGAAGACTTGCCAGAAGAAGTGGTCACAAATCCAAAGATTTCCTGGAATACAACTTTCACATAGGAAAATAACTGACAAGTAAGAGTTTTCTTGGCAAGTTTAATTTTGAACAGGAACAGAATATGCAGTCAGCATGCTGACGCAATAAGTTAGTGCTTGATTTGGAACACCTCCTAAAAATTAACAGCCCAACTTGCACAACAAATGCATATGCCTGCACCATTACCACAAAATGCAATAAAACTACTTTATGTGCCCCCATATATGATAAGTGTGGTTGTATAGATGGTAAAGTAGAACGGAACTTTTGTGAACTGGTACCTTCACAGGATGTGTGCAGAAAAAACTGACCACACTCTTGCTCTGAAAATAAACACACACTGCTTTGCATGTCATCCCATGTTAATCCATGGACAGCCATTACACGATGTATGTGTTTGTGTGTGGTGTGCTGCGAAAAATTATATATCCTGAGCCCATCTCTTTCATCTGAGACCACAAAATCACACTGATATGTAACACACATTCTAACACCATTTTCTAAGTATGTCCAATAACCAGAGAACACATGTGGTCTAATATTATGGTTCTGGGTTTGATGCTGTACCAACACAGACACACGAAATAGAAGAAAACTGCTTCATTTTCCATCAACATAATGTCGCTTGACTCCAACACACTTTTTACGCCTTTCTAAAAGTTTCATAAAGCAATCACTGTAGGCATCAATTGGGAGTGTATCTAATTCCACAGTTATGTTCTCCCAAGAGGCCCTTGATGTCCTGAAATCTTCCTGTTGGTGCATTTTTTACTTTTGGGAACTGGGAGATAGTTGGCTGGCATAAGGTCAGCCGAATAAAGTGGGTATCTAATTTCCACCAAACCATTATTCCAGGAAGTAGTCCGTAACATGGCAGAATTAGCTCTTCCATGAGACTGCATGGAACAAACATCATACTGATGTTCTTATTCACGAGATATTTGTGAAGAATCTGATAAACCATCTCTTTATTAAGGTACCACTAATCTTCCATCAATTTTAGGGTCACTGAATGGCCTCTCGCCAGTAGTTCAAACCCACCCAAATCCCTGGATCATCCTCCAGGTCCTCACATGTCTCACTAAATTCTTAAACCATTTGAAGACATACATACAGACATAACTTCACTTTCATAAGATTTTAGTCATGCCATGTCTTTTTGTTTTTCCCAAGCCCGAAACAAAACTTCATGTTCACTCACACCTTACACTTGGCGCAGTTACAGACAAACTGAGCTAAAATTTTCTTTTCATTAATCTGTAATGGTCATAACATGAATTAATAGAAACTAGCCAAATGGTTTATGCATCAAACCATACCTACATGGCAGTATCAACCCCTGAACTTTACTGCTTCACCACGTAATCCTGTTTCAACAAGACAAGCAATAGCAAATACCACAGTCCAGTTCCATGCGTTCTATAAAGATGATCAGTAGAAACCTAATATTAATGCAATGAAGAGAACTAAAATGCATGGAACCGCCCCACTAATGGGAAACCAGAATAGCGCTGATCACTGCTCTGCCTGCTGTCACATGAAATGGCCTGAGTGTACAGTGATGTGTAGGGCCACTAAAATTAAAAAAATCCCTCTATATTTCACTAGAACATGTACAAGAATTGTAAATGAGTTCCGCTGCTTAACATTGTCATATAAGTACTGCAGCACCTCACTGTTCTTGTCTGGCACATGGTCACCTCAGTGACAACAATATGAGATAATGATATGGCTGAAAGTCAGGAATGATTGCTTGACTGATTAAGTAATTACACAGCAATGATGGTATGATATAGTGGGCACTGGATAATTTCCAAATCTTCTGCAACAAAGACAAAACCAGCCCAGGAACTGCATACAGCATGAATCACAAATGCACCACAAGGTATGTAACATGGAAGTGCTCCAGATAGTGACAGCCCTGCCTCACAGAAATTCTGTTCTGAAGCTGAAAAAGATGTATGATAGATCATAAACATTGAAATGCTAAATATATGCAACCACTGCATATCAAAAACTGTACCTCAAATTGCAGTGCATCTATTTCCCTAACTAAATGATAAAAAAAAGAATTAATTCAGATTTAAATAAAAACACTGAGAATGCAGAAGAATTGAATATGAAATGCAATGACCATTAAAATTTAATTACCTCTTCCCAATAAGTTTCTCTGCTCCATCATACGGCTGAACAAACCACTTGCCGATTCGAACAAAATCACGTGACAGCAAACACCTGACAAAAGAAAAATAGCATGAATTTATGGCAACGATGACAGGCACTTTATAACACTAAAGTAAAGTAAATATACTGACATTTCAAAGCCAGAAATGGAAGCTGGTATAAGCAAAACAGTATCTTCTACAATCTTCATGCATTTAGCACAGAGTCAAGGTTGAATTAAAAGCTCTGCTTCAAAACATTCCTCCACAAAACAATCAATCAACATTCAAAAGACTTGTAGTTTTCATGGCAGTAAGTGTTCAAGATAATTGTTTTCTACACTGTGACACTGTGAAGATTTGTCAGAACACAATGGTGGCAGAATGTTCCTCTGAAATGTCTGTAGCAACCTACATAAGCTCAGAAGAAAAATGTAGGAGCCTTGTATGGACTTACAGTACAGGGTGAGGCTGGATTCCTACAAAAACCTCCTCTCTGTGGAACATGTTTTGAAAAATTCCATATTTGAATTTTGACTACAAAATTTTTCTTCTCGCCATCACAGCCAAAGTGGGCGCAGCCCGCCTCCTATGCTATTACATCCTGAGGCTTTTCTTAGGTGTACTGATAGCCAGAATGTAAACTGAGCATTTATTCCACACAAGGACAAACCAATATATGCAAGGAGCTTGCATCTCTGCACATCCTTATCCCTTCAGAGGCACCACAGCTTGTGCACAGAATATATTGAATCTGCCACCAGCAGCACATGATGTAAGCATGAATACACCTGCCATCTGTAACTAACTGCATGGTAGTCTTCCTTAATCAGTACTCAAAGGTTCATCATCATATTACCAAAAGTGAGCCAATGAATCCTACTCTGGACCACATTAATCCACATCACATACTCAAGCACTACTTTTGTAAGATCCATGTTAATGTTACTACCCCTTCTATAATATATCCTCCTTTGACACTACTGACTAAAATGTGTGTCTACAGTTGTCACTCTTCCCATGCAAGCTACATGCCCTGCCCAACCATCCTCCTTGAGTTAACTGCCCTAACAAACTTAGTTCAAGAGTGCAAATTATGAAGGACCTCACTCTCCAATTTTCTCCACTTCCTACTCCTTTCTTGTGTACTAATATTCCTCCTTGGCACCTTCGCGAAGATATGGGCAAACGTGCTGCCATGCACAAGTACTGTATTATGAAGGTATTTTATGAGCTTTAATAAGCCCCCACACACATCCTACAGCTTCATGTTATGTGTAGGTAGCTGGTCAGCTTCACGCTCTGGCCCTCAGTATCCACCCAAAAGAAGGCTGGTTTGACCCTGCAGCTGGTCTGCACCATGGCAGTGACAAAAAAATCCCTGTCCCTGCCAGAAAGTAAACCCCAACTGTTCAAACACTCGGCTGTCATTTTACAAACTGCTCTACAGCTGTGAATCTTCATTTAATACTATACACAGGTTCATGTACTTGAATATTAGATTACACACTCTACTAACATAGACTGTTTATGTGACAGTGTAGATTTCCTTATGTACTTCACACAACATTTTTAAATGAAAATTTTCAGCAAGGAAGTGACAGAAACATACCTATAAATATTGTATGAATAACATGTCTGCATGCATGAAAAATTAACATGCACACATACACACACCTGAACTGAGAAAGAGCAAGCAGTGCATAACATGGGGCAGTTTCCAGTTCAGAAAATTATTTGAGAATTCATTATTCATAACGGTGTTTTGGTAGGTAATGTGAAGATAAGCAGAACTGTGGGACTTCACGAAATGTATATGAATTTGTAATAGTCAGTTAGTCATCAATTATCCAAATCTAGAAACACTGCTTGCTCTAATTACTCACTGCATTTGTCTTCACTGTTTGATCATAATTCTGTATTTTGTGTAATACCTTTCAATGAGATTATGCAGAGCTTTGAAGAGAAGAGACCTGCATTCATACGATAAGCCACTCTCCCATGATCCTTGCTCGCCATCTAGAACAAGAAATATTAAGGATTTAATACCAAAATTACATTTTAAAATGTCAAAATTGCCAAACAAGGAGAAGGGCACATAACTGGTTAAGACTTCACCAGTACGAAGCTATAGCTTCAATATAACAATCTCACTGCCTCCAGGATAAAATAGAAAACGTGGCAAGATTTCATGTGCATATTTTCCTTCAGATTTATGTGGTGAGAACACTACGCTCTATAAATTATTAAGGTGTGGCTACAACACGTGGAGAGAATGGACATAGACAGGATACCCAAACAGGCACTTAAATATAGGTCAAAAGGGAAGAGACGCATAGGACGCCCAAGGAAAAGATGGAAGGACAAGGTTCATCTCAAGGGACAAAGAACAGGCACTATGCCTAATACTTCACAGCTCATGATGATGATGATGATGATGATGATGATGATGATGATGATGATGATGAAATTATTAAGGATGAAAACCACCACTACATTAAATTTGTTAAATATAATTTCAAAGTACTTCACCATCACCATATTCACGATGAATGTAAGAAGGCTGGTTTGTACAGTTCTTGTATGTATGTTTATGGTCAATTTCATGCTTCCAACGGCTCAATAGTTATGGTAATTAAATGACAAGTTACATGTGGATTTTGGTTAGCCACTTTGTTATTTAAAGCTGTACACTCCCACAGAGAGACGTACTGCTTCATGCGCTCCCTGGCTGTCTGACGTCACACCATCATACAGAAGCCTGGTCCAAGCAAGACATCACGGCCTGTACCTCTCATTAAGTTTTCCCCACACACACGTTAAATCAGTCATTCATGGAATGTCACTATTTCTTCAAATAATCTGTGAAAGAAGAGCCTACCTGATACCAGGGTCCACACCCCCAGCATGATGGGATGCAGCAAATTGAAAAATCAAAATCTTCTGAAATGTTACGACACGTTCCTTCAGTAAATTGGTGACTATTTACAAATCCACATAGTGTAACATCCCTTGTTGAACATTCCGCTACATTGCTGTAAGAACCCTAAGCTCGCAATGCCTACGTTTCTTGAAACAAGCGTGGGTTCTCTGACATCCCATCCCATTGGTTCAGGCTGTTAACATAACCGGAACGGTGGAAGGAATTGAAGCTCGAGGTCCAGACACATATTTCATGAAAGTGTTATCATTTTCAATACCGGAAGTATGCAGTCATAGAAAACCACATGCAGGGCCGCTGATAGCGGGTTTGGGCCCTACTTAAAACTTTTTTTCCAGCCTCCAGCAAGGGTGGACCGGCTAAACGTCTTTACACTAAATCGGAGAGACTGTCAGTTGCTGAGTGACTTGGGCATGGTATCAAGGGGTCAGAGAAAGACAAAAACATATGTAATACATTCACGCCCCAGGCCTCAGCAATTTGTACCGGCTTCACCCGCCCCCTCCGACCAGTAGGCACTGGCCATTCTACCATCCACATCGGAATCGATGGGTGCATGGAAGGCGGGTATTTTGTATGGACACATTTTCAAAATTCTTTGGGATTCCACAAAAGATATTTGTGTGCTCATGTCTGACATCTTCAATTATAAAACACTTCACTTCTGCTGAGGATGAACATATATTTAAGCACCGATATTCTGCCTGACCACGAGAGGAAAACCGTGTCCTGTGACCAACACGCGTACTAGTTAACCCGGATAGTAAAATGCGGGTACGAGGCCCCCTGAAGAAGGGAAAGTTGTCCACACTTGTTATTAGCACTAACAGACCGAAACGTTCTACGCATTATGTGCGCACAGGGCCTATCTGGAACATCATTAACTTTAGACACTCACGAACCAAATAATAAAAACTTCATACTCAGGCATTTGTTCATGAAAGACATTTGTTCATCAGAAGTAACAAAGTCGCTTCCCTGTCTCTCCTACATTTCCTTCGGCAATCGCATGCGATGCTGTAAAGAAAAAACAATCCTGTATCTCATTTGTAGTCCACTTTCCCTTCTTAAGGAAAGAAGTCGAAGTATGCTTTCAGTTAGTGGTCTCCACGACAGTGCTTCTGTCTGGTTAATACGGCAACTACCTACCAACCCAACCACACCAACCAACACACCAAGCAAACCAACGGCGAATCGCGCAAGTCCCTTCGGTCATTCATTCCTGCGTATGAAACGCATCGCTGGGCTGACATGAAAACTTTTTAACTGTAACGGGAACTGTGCTTACAATAACGGACTTCCCGTCTTGGCCGTGGGCCTTGAAGTGGTCACCTAGGCACTTCTGCTACTCACAGCATTACGTCCTTTTGGGGACAACAACTTTGTTTGGAAGGATTGGCTACCATAACCACGTTTTATGCTGCTCATCACTGCGTCGTTTATGTTTCTTTAACACGCCCCCCCCCACACACACACACACACGTTGGCTCATAGGCAAATTAAACACGAATTGTTTTACTGATCTCCGTAACCGCTGCACCCCAACAACTGCAGGGCCCGTTACATAAAAACACACATTACAACACACAGCATTGAACAGGTCACCTGACTTAAAAAGGGGTTTTAATGTAACACTTTAGTAATTTACATTTAAAATTTCGTATGGCCTCCCTAATAATTGTCACATGTGGCCGAAGCATTCAGGAGTAACAATAAATTGGTTGTAGACCAGATGTATCTTTCAGTGGAGGAGGAATACAAGCTTCCATATGACTGTAATAAAAATAAGCACTTTCATTAAATTTGTACAGTCTGTTACCGGAGACGGGGGGGGGGGGGGTTACAGGCTATATTGTTGGCCTACAACAACCTTTTAAAGCCTAGCGGTAACTTTACATACGACCAGGTTTAACATTAAAAAATTCTACGTGGTGCCCACATTGTGTTTATGTGTTTTGTACGGATCTCAGAACAAACAGCAACTTTTGCCTTATAAAACATTAAGAGATTGGTTTCTATAACCGAAGTGGAGAGTGTTTACAGTGCGGTACGCACTGAGTCCTTATATAAAATAGAAACGCTTCGTCTTTAAAGGGATAATTGAACACCAAAGCAAGTGACATATTAAAAAAAAGCGAAGGCACTTTGAAAAACCTTTACGAGTAGGCCTATACGTTTCAATTTTCCTTAATTTCATCTTCTCAATTCGAATTTCAAAGGTTCTAACGTCTGTAAATCCGACACAACCGAATCCAGGTCATGTGGATGACGCGTTAACACTTACAGACCGAGCAGCCCACTCTGTGCCAACTTCCCTGAACGTATTTTCGGAACATAACACCACAACACATATACTGTATGGACACAGACGTCTTTTAGTCAAGAAATTCTTTCTCTCAGCTGAATAACCTAATTATCGAGATGGGCCAAAAACGCATTTAAGCCCATAAATAATGCGCGTCCAAGTGTACGTGTCTGTTAAATGATGCTGTCAATATCTCAAATTATACGGCATCGAATGCCAGGATGACAGCGAACTGATGGAAGTAATGTGGAATACGGTGGTCGTGGCCCAACTATTGGCAATATCCCGACATATTCCTGGGGAAGCTGAAGAAAACCGCGAAAACATGCCAAAACAGCCATTACCCATGCTGTGATTCGCAGCGGGTAACTTCTCCGTACACGTCAGTGCATTAGCGCTTCGTGAACTCGTTCGGAATGCTGGTCTTTGAAAGGAAATTGCGTGAAGACCCGCACACGGCAACAGCGTAATCACGCAAGACTTATGCCTAGCACATTCCGTCTATCGAAATATGTCACGGGGCGAAGTAGGTCCGTCAGTAAGTCTCCAGTACGTGAAATGAATTGAACTTTCATATCGCAAGAAATGCAGCTTACTAAGTTTCAAGGAATTATAAATTAACCCTTTAAAGACGAAGCGTGTCTGTTTTATATACGGACTCAGTGCGTACCGCGCTGCAAACACTCTCCACTTCGGTTATAAAAACCAGTCTCTTAATGTTTTATAAGGCAAAAGTTGCTGTTTGTTCTGAGATCCGTACAAAACACATAAACGCAATGTGGGCCCCACGTAGAATTTTTTAATGTTAAACCTGGTGGTACATAAAGTTACCGCTAGGCTTTAAAAGGTTAAACGGAATTGAAAATGGCTTGACAAATGTGAATTTTACGTCTACCAATGCGAATATGACGGAAATCGGGACATACTTGGAGCAGCCACTAGCGGTGGCTAAGAAGCAAAGTACCAACACAGTGCGGTCGCGTTTAATGCGAGGGATGCGTTCCTGAAGACTTTGCATAATTCTAATTTTCCCATGGGAATACATGCACGGTGGTGGTGGTGGTGGTGGTGGTGGTGGGGGTGGTGTGTGTGGGGGGGAAGGCGTTCTCGGAACGCATAAATCTGCAACCACTGTAACGTATTTTTGCTGTTAAACATACTTTCAAGCACAGTACAAATAAATAAAGAAACCATAACTGTCAATTTTAATGACAGTTTTATCACTACCTAAAAAATTGGAAAAAATCATATTCCTACAACACTGAAGGAACAGGCGACGCAACACGCGTAATTACGACATGCTGCCTTCCCAGCTGATGTTGACGCCTAGGCTGACGATCTTTTTTTTAAATTTTGGATTTGCATTACTTCACGTTTTGAGCAGAAGGTGGGAGTCAACTGCGGTTCAAATCCGCGCCGATCCCAGTGGCTGCGCGGTCTAACGCGCGGGTCTGCGGTCGCTCGCTTGCTGGGATGTGGGTCCGAATCCCTCCGGGGGAATGACAGCTCCTTTCAGTGTTGTGTGTTGTCAAGTAGAGGCATCTGCGCCGGGCTGAAAACTCGCCTAGTCCTACCGAGTGTGGTGTGTCTCAGATTGATCGTGAAGCCTCGATAACGAGGTGATGTTGGCCCACTATGGGGGGGGGGGGGGATTTCAAATTCTCATGTGACCCCACTGTAATTATTCTTGCGTACACACAGACGTGTCAAAAAAAAAGTTTTTTGGACTTTTCCGGAGGCGCGTATGGTACCTGGTTCAGCCATCGTGAGTTGCATACAAGCAATCTACACGACGCTGTCACCGATGTTTACGTGCATCACACGCGCCTTCTGGGACGACTCCGTGTCTCCGTCCCCAATACGCGCTCTTTTTTCTCGTCCATTTGACGGTAGCAACTTTTCATACGCCGGCTAGTCGGCAACGCTGCAGTCCAGCCAACTGTCGGTTCCCATTGCCGGATTGTAGAACAGCAAGTACGGTATGTGCACGCTCGTTGACGGTGGGGCTCTCATAAGGGGGTCAATAACAACAAGTTTAACGGGGAATTCCCTGGAGAACTCTTAAAGCATACTGCAGTGACTTCCAGTCCTACAGACCGCGTACTGTTAATGCAGTACGACTAAGCGTGAACTTATAACCGATCAGTCATGTCCAATACGTACATTTCACAACTTATCGCGCTGAACTCGGCCTCATACGGTAATACCACCGAATCCTACAGAGAAACGTCCCTTATTGCTTGCTAGTGCAAATACGTTCAGAGATTACATTATAATTACAACTACCTACCTTCGTTTTTTTTTTTTGAACGGCCTCATTAACTACGATGCCTAGATTTTGTCCAGGGCAACGTAAGATTTGTCGCACATTACCTGGAAGTTTCGGACCGTCAAGATGTTTGTAACGGCTGATTTACCAACAATATTTCATACACGATTTGGAGGTACAGCCTATCCATGATCAATATCCTGTACAAAATCGACATGCCTAGCCCCCGAAGGTTTTGTTTGTTTTCACCACGAAACCAAATGCTAAATATAGGGCTACATACCATGCAGCCGTGATTTTGCTATTTCACACCCAATAAAAATCACCTCAATTAAAGCTGCTTCTTTTTTGAAAATCTAACACCATACACACTAGTCTCGCTTTCACATCCCAAGTCCGTGGGCCCTGCAATGGCACGCATATAGGCCTATCAAACACATTAAGCTGAACATAATGTGTGTAATACAATCGCACAGACGACAGTACCATTATCATTGTGCTAGTACTACTAATACGCACCAAGCAGTACGCTTTTGTAAACACTTGCTCAATATCGGAGTACACGCCAACGAAGACAAACACCTGAGATGATGTTCATATGTGATCAGTGGGGTTGGGGCATGTGATTTCAGACGGGCGATGTGCCGCACGAGGCACGTACAGTTGAAGTTATGAATTATACTGAGTAGTCATTGATCCACGCACTCGCGTGTTCACGCGTTCCCCAGGACAAACACTAAGCTATAGGACAAGCCGTCTAAGTCGACAGTCCTTCGGCCTATATCTGCTGAAGAGATGGGAACAGTTTTGAAAATGGAGGACATATACATAGGCATACTCACTTCCGACTTGCGCCGAACCTTTCGGAACGCAACTACTGCGTAGGCAGGGAAGTGTCTGCATAGGTGTTAACTTGGCTAATAACAATTGAGGAGGGGGGGGATCAACAGTGGGTATTTGGAACTTTAATTTACGATGGAGCCAACTTAGAAATACGGGGAAGAGTAGTATGAACCAGTCCTTTATAGACACAAACCCATTTCTCCCACTCCCACCCCACATACCCAAATTCTTGACTGAATACACATTCTTAGGTAGAAACAATATTGGGAGGGGGCATTTCCCCAGACCTTGCCCCCCCCCCCCACCAAAGTTACGCCTATGAGTGTCTGTATATGTATGCAAAGAAATCGCGCGGCCCATTCTGGGAAACAGTGATGCAGACATTCGAAACGTACAGTTGTAAAGCCATGAAATAAATGGGTCTGTGCAACAAATTTCTAAGCAATTAGTATCCATGAATAATTCGATTTACAGTAAGGACGCGCATGATGACACATTCTCATAGCCCGTTACCATTATACCTGCTACAATTAGAAAGTATGTCACTTCATAAATTTTAATTGGCTGGTTCTATTACCTAGCTACCTCCACATTTGTAACAAATGGTACTGGCTTTACAAATGTACAACAGGGAAAGTATTCGGCCCTGTACTTTTGAAGCTGGTTCCAAAACACTGCCACTCTGTATACACTACACGACAGTTGAAACTGACGTGCCATTCCACTATCACAACTGAATGACCATTTCTGGAAAATTCTCTTCGCAGCAATATATTTTTCCCACTCTGTGGAAAAGACGTTCGACTAATCGTATACGTGTCCAACCTCCACCGACATTCTTCTTCCTCTGTAATGTTCAGAACTCTCGTCATATCTTGATAATTATATTCACTAAGTAAAAGTTATGGTTAGTTGCATCTAGAGCGACTGGAGTTACATCTCTCTGCACGCAATTAGACAATGAACACACCATCACTGCGGGCGATGAGAGGGTATACATGCAGGCTTCAGGCACCCGAATACTCTACACCGCCGTACCTTCACCGGGAAAATACGGTATGAATGCATTCTGGGAGAGAAGAAAGTTCGCAAAAGTGGAGAACCCTCGGGTTTGATAGTCCAAGATAAAACCTACACTTCGTCAGTTCGACATACTTCAAAGGGGCACCTGTATTTTCCAAATGCTTTCTTTGCTATTTACATAGCGAAGTGGTCTTCATGCAAACTTCTGGCAGACACAAAGTGCAAGCTATCGCTGCACGCATATTCGCAGTAACAGATTCACATGCTCTATTTTCGTGCAGCTCGTAAATATTCAACATACCAAAAAACACTGCCACGAAAGTTGCAGATCTGAACGATACCCACATTTTATCGCAGTTCCCTTGAACGGTCAGGTGTTCTTGAGAAAATCTGGGACTCATGTAAAGTTTCGGTTACACGAAGGTGGATCAATATAAGGTTACACGTCCCATTATTCGAGATGCCGAATAAGTTGACATTTCCAGACTTTCTCATAACGTCACGACGTGATTCCCACACTCATTCTGAAAGAAAAATTTCATCCCGACACGGGCCCGATTCTCAACGTTTACAAAACTATGGTTACAGGACAACTGTCTGAACACGTTTATTTATAAACAAATGACGCTTCACAGCTGTACTTCATTTTACGCGTCGTGGAATTGGAAAAGGGCGACTTTTACAAAGGTTCTAAATGTCCGTCTTCAACTTGGATACACAAACTGGCTCGTTTCGCTTTAAAAAAAGTGTAACGCGGCGCAGTGTTCAGTTCACTGATGCAAGTAGCAGCACAGAAAATGCGACAGATTATTTAAACGCACCTACGTTGCGTCCATAAATAAGACATTTAATATACCCCCACAGATGGAAGAAAGAGGGGTTGAAGTCAAGTAATCACGGTGTCCAATTCTGCTTACCCCGACGACCATCCCACCACGAAACTGCTGATGCTGGTACTGTGTTGCGTGTCGACTAATATGCAGGGGCGTTCCATCATGCTGGGCAGGCACAGGCATTACTCACAACGGGTCCGTAGACTCTATGTTCAAAAATGCCAAGTAGGCCGAACCTGATAGCGGGCCCTCCAGGACGAACCCTCCAATGGCCTGGGGCCACTAATACGTTAACGAAACTCGACAATGGAAACTCACTTCTACTGCATCGCATGGATTCACATCTGTAACGGATGTGACTTTTAGGCGCAGTTTATCCCGTCATGGGGCAAACTGCGCCTCATCAGTGGGGACGATGTATGGATCATGGTGAGTGTGTTCAACTATCCAACGGCAATATTCCAATCGTCTACCGAAGTCGGCACGTTCGAAGTGCTAATTTCCTGGAAAATACTGAGAACCCACACACACACACACACACACACACACACACACACACACACACACAC
>BLKM01000097.1:10982-149924 GCA_013340265.1 Coptotermes formosanus
TCTCCCAGTACTTCAGTTTCCCCTGTCAGTATCATTCCACCAACGCTCCATACTCATTCATCCATCTACCACCGACGCTGTATAATGTTTTTCTCCCAGTACTTCAGTTTCCCCTGTCAGTATCATTCCACCAACGCTCCATACTCATTCATTGATCTACCAGCGACGCTGTATAAAGTTTTTCTCCCAGTGCTCCAGTTTCCCCTGTCAGTATCATTCCACCAACGCTCCATACTCATTCTCTCATCTACCACTGACGCTGTATAATGTTTTTCTCCCAGTACTCCAGTTTCCCCTGTCAGTATCATTCCACCAACGCTCCATACTCATTCTCTCATCTACCACCGACGCTTTATAATGGTTTTCTCCCAGTACTCCAGTTTCTCCTGTCAGTATCATTCCACCAACGCTCCATACTCATTCTCTCATCTACCACCGGTGCCATATAGAAATCAAAGGACAGTGTTTTTACGTAACAGCCTTCTCACACAAACACACACCACACAGTGGGGTCACACAAGTGTGACAGCAAAATCTCTGCCAATTTTTTTTTTCTGGACGCTAAATCAATTAATTTATAAGCCTTTTCACTGCAGTGAACTACAGACCGCCACGTATGTTGTTTTCGGAATAACATTAAGTACATATGAACAGAAGGCATTGCCGGAGTGCATGTCGGTAGATATTTGCATAATGAATTCATCAAATATTAATATTGTTTTCCACCTACGATGTTTGTTTGTTTGTTTGTTTGTTTGTTTGTTTGTTTGTTTGTACCCTGAAATATTAAACCTGATACAAATCGTCATGTGTGAATGAAAGTGTGGGAGTGATTAACCCTCCGCTGGAATTCAAACACGTGATTGACAGATTACACAAACACAGTATCTGAAAGGCCCCCTGTGGAGATGCTGACTGGAGAAATGTTAATAGATATTCTTGGAAAGATAGCATTTGTCTCATCATACTTACAGAATATAAAAATTGTTATGCAACTATGGTGGTATTTTTGTTCCTACCATATCAGTATTCGAAGTGTGTATTACTCACAGCCATCTTGCCGAGGATTCAAGTTTTCTACGTGATCTGCTTCAGAGGTTGCCATGGCGCAGTTGGTTGAGGCACTGCGTTACAAACCGGAAGATCGTGGGTTCGATTCCCGATGGTGTCACTGACATAATCCTTTCGGTGCGCACTATGGCCCTGGGGTAGACTCAGCCTCTAACAGAAATGAGTACCAGGAATATTTCCTGGGGGGTAAAGGCGGCCGGTGCGTGGGGCTGATAACCTTACCGCCTTCATGTGCCGACTGTCTAGAAATCTGGAAGCCTCAACCTCCTGGAACCGTCTGGGCCTGTCCAGGCCTGTAATGGGATTGCTTTCCCTTTTTATGTAGTCTGCTTGAACCTGAAGTTGAAAGCTTTATGAAACTTCGAAACGTCGAAAACTCTTTACCAATAAATGTGGCATAATATTCCACAAGACTTGAGTTTTCATGACATTCTTCATGGAACACGCATTGGGAAAATGGAGAAATCGTACCAAGTTAAATCTCCCTAAACGTTAAAGTAACACTTAGGAGACAGAAGATATGTGAAGATAATATTAAGATGGATCTCACAGAAGGAGTGAGATTGGGTTATTGAATTTAATTTGGTTCACAGGATAAAGGAGTGAAAAAGCAGGGGGGTGAAAATTATCACTGAACTTTTCAAAAATTTAGGCATGTTGGTTATTGTATGTACCGCCAGGTTTAACACGTTCTGCCCACACAGTGTATTTATGTGTTTTGTGTGGATCTCAGAACAAACAGCGAGTATTTCCCTATACAGCATTAACTGGCTGGTTTTTATAACAGACGCGGGGTGTGTTTACTGCGCGGTATGGACTGAATATTTTTGTATAATTCACGTCAATTTTCATCTTGATCTCCCCGTAATTATCTTTTTCCCTGTCAGTATCTTTCTAAAAATATTCCGTATTCATCTACACGTTTCCCTTACCTGAAGCAAAAATGGGCTAATACTAGGGACGTTCCAAAAAGCAACTCTCTTTCGCAAATCGGACAGCAATGGGCAGAAAATAAATTTTATATTTTGTTTTCGTCTTAAAATCACCACCTTCCTATTCAGACGCCACGATTCACAGAAAGGTGCTGTCTTCAGCTACAGCACCTGCAAGACCTGCACATGCATGGTTCAAAGTTCACACTTAAGGTACGACATTATGTGGAGACCTAAACCGAATCTCACCCAAATGAGACAAGAGGTATATAAAGCACATGTAGAAGTGCATGTACGCCCTTAAATAATGTACGACTCTCACTGAGTCATTTTTCAAGAAACTTAAATATAATCGAGAAATTTGGTGAGGAAAAGCTATAAAGAATTTCATGAAAATCGGAAAAAGGCTGTCCTTCTTCCGTCAAAAGGAGAGATGGACGGACAGACGGAAAAAGTCTCCATATAAATTGTCTTTTCTTGTTTCTGCAGTGGTGCCTGGTTTTCTACTGTTAGCAACATACAAAACACATATTCCGAAGTACACTACATGGTTAAGCCTTTAAAGAGGAAGCGTATCTCGTTTATAGAAGGACTCAGTGCGTACCGCGCTGTAAACACTCTCCACTTCGGTTATAAAAACCAGTCTCTTAATGTTTTATAAGGCAAAAGTTGCTGTATATTCTGAGATCCGTACAAAACACATAAACGCAATGTGGGCACCACGTAGAATTTTTTAATGTTAAACTTGGTGGTACGTAAAGTTACCGCTAGGAAAAGGTTAAAAACGCATAGCTTTTTAAAGTTAAATAAGCGGTACACAGAGTTACCACAAAACTCTCAGAAAGTTTAAAGCTATTCAGAAAGACGTATTTATAAATCTTTTTATAACCATTTGCTAATTGTGCTCTAGGGTAGTCTGCCTCGTGGGAATTTTTCTCGTTTACTGTGCATGCACAAATAAAATAAAAATTAGATAATTCTTCTGGTAGGTAAAGCGGATGTAAGATAAATGTTGATTCATTTCTTTTCATGGCCAGCAAAAATTATTGCTTCGCCAGTACATGTGTTCAAGCTTTGAGTAATTTCACGTTTATTTTTTTACCTCAAAATAAATTACTTGAAAATAAAACAAAATACAAGTACACATGTTGTTTCTTATTTCTTTTCTTCTTATTTTTGACCAATCACCACGGTAATTTATTTCTAAAACTTGATGAGCTACTAATTACGCCAGCCAGTACAACCCCCTGACAATCATTACAGCTGGGAATAACCAAGCCTGTTAGCGCAGTGCTGCTTCTGTTTGCTTCAAAACAATTCCCATGAAATGCGAGGAAGGGCAACAGCTGGACTATTGTATCACGAAACATACAATGAATATGCACCATCAGCTATTGTGCTAGGATAGACGTACTAACTAACTAACTAACTAACTAACTAACTAACTAACTAACTAACTAACTAACTAACTAACTAACTAACTAACTAACTAACTAACTAACTAACTAACTAACTAACCAACCAATCAAATAACCAACCAACCAACCAACCAACCAACCAACCAACCAACCAACCAACCAACCAACCAACCAACCAACTAAATGACTGACTGACTAACTAACTAACTAACTAACTAACTAACTGACTGACTGACTTACTAACTGACTGACTAACTAACTCTCTAATGAACTAACTGACTAACTAATTAATTAACTAACTAAATTTCTAACTAACTAACTAACTGACTGACTGACTGACTAACTGACTAATTAACTGACTAATTAACTAACTAACTAACTGACTGACTGACTGACTGACTGACTGACTGACTACCTGACTAATTAACTAACTAACTAACTTTCTAACTAACTAACTAACTAACTAACTAACTAACTAACTAACCTAATACTGTTCTATGCTAGGCGCGAACAGATGAGAGCCTTCGTCGATTACGCGCGGTTTTTCATAGATTGTGTGACGTCATTTGTTGATAACATCGATTTCTTCTTAAAGGAAGAATCTCAAAAGTAAGTTATTCACAGGCAGTGTTTGTACAGTCACAGCCTCACAACGATCGCTATGTTCTCGTTCGTATATACAGCCTTTCTCACATGGAGGTGGTGATAGCATTCAAGGGAGGGTGAGATTTTCTTGTTGGCTGTTCTGTAGGTGTCATAAAAAAGAAAAGTTACCGAGGCACCCTGCTTTATCGAATCGTGTTTAAGAATAAACACTGAAAAGCAATTCGTTTCCTATAAATCCGGCTTAAAGTAAGTCAGATGTCCCAGACAGTTACACGTTAGATGGATCACCTTTCACTTGCCTCCAAAGATGACAGACTGCCACTCTGTGGCCCCAATTTTTAATTCTCTTTTAGCTTAATAGGCTATAATCTTTAAGTGACTAGCAGTTTTTTGTGGTATTGGAGACTATACACAGTCTCAGCATAGGGCTTGCAGATAAAAATGACTTTACATCAATAGTGCGTATTTAAGTTTGTATCTTACGAAATAACAGACTAAAGCACATAAGCTCTGAATCTAGAAAACACATTTTCAGGACACCTAACACCAAACATCCCACCGCCCGCTCAATTTATTTCACAAAAACGAAGTTTGACTTTAAGCGTAAAGATCATATTCAGATATATAGGGGGCCGTTTTCGAAGATAATATTGCCGCATAAATTCTTCATACAATTCTTGTATCTTCCATTTCACCGATACCAACATACATGCACACATATATACGCACTTGTAAATAACTATGTTTTCCTTTCCTAATAATAAAAGATCAGCTGCGTGAAATATGTGTGTGTGTGTGTGGACACAAGGGTTAAGGCTAAAATTTCTACGTTCTGCCCACACAGTGTATTTATGTGTTTTGTGTGGATCTCAGAACAAACAGCGATTATTTCCCTATACAGCATTAACTGACTGGTTTTTATAACCGAGACGGAGTCTGTTTACTGCGCGGTACGGACTGTAGCCCTTTAAAGCCCAGTGGTTACTTTATGTACCGCCAGGTTTAACATTCACAAATTCTACGTTCTGCCCACACAGTGTATTTATGTGTTTTGTGTGGATCTCAGAACAAACAGCGATTATTTCCCCATACAGCATTAACTGACTGGTTTTTATAACCGAGACGGAGTGTGTTTACTGCGCGGTACGGACTGTAGCCCTTTAAAGCCCAGTGGTTACTTTATGTACCACCAGGTTTAACCCTTTAAAGAAGAAGCGTATCTGTTTTATATAAGGACTTAGTGCGTACCGCGCTGTAAACACTCTCCACTTCGGTTATAAAAACCAATCTCTTAATGTTTTATAAGGCAAAAGTTGCTGTTTGTTCTGAGATCCGTACAAAACACATAAACGCAATGTGGGCACCACGTAGAATTTTTTAATGTTAAACCTGGTGGTATGTAAAGTTACCGCTAGGCTTTAAAAGATTAACATTCACAAACTCTACGTTCTGCCCACACAGTGTATTTATGTGTTTTGTGTGGATCTCAGAACAAACAGCAATTATTTCCCTATACAGCTTTAACTTGTTGGTTTTCATAACCAAGACGGAATGTGTTTACTGCGCGGTACGGACTGAGTCTTTAAATGTAACTCGGGTTTACTTACTTTCACAACTACAGAGTTACAACATGAAATGTGTAACACACGTGACCTCCATCAGCCTACAGTTTATACAGTAGATTATACCTCGTCTTTACATATGACAAGCAACAACACTTATGGCAATGAACACACCCGCCGTCTTGTTACATATGGTGCCCCACACTGCGCCACTCTGAATTTCAAACCTCACACTAATAAAAGCTGATCATGAGACCCCAAGGCACACTAGACGCTCCGGCAGACACACTTTCTTTCATTTGCGAGGTCGTTTGAGTTCTGTGTAGACTTTAACAGCGTAAGGATTTTGTTCACAAAAACAGAACTAGGAACCAGTTGATTGTTTTTTTAACTTTCACACCACGTTTCATCATTCTCCATCTGTTCAGTTCCGCTGGTGGCTTCAGAAGGACGGTGTTGAAATTACAACAGAGATAGAAGGAGGTCACAAAATTTGTCCAACCAATTCACAATATTCCATTGTCTTTACATTACAAATTTTAAAATATTTATATATTGTTCATATATGTTTCGATACCGTAGGATCATCCCCAGTGACTCATTCAAAACTAACCTTTTAAAGCCTAGCGGTAACTTTACGTACCACCAGGTTTAACATTAAAAAATTCTACGTGGTGCCCACATTGCCTTTATGTGTTTTGTACGGATCTCAGAACAAACAGCAACTTTTGCCTTATAAAACATTAAGAGACTGGCTTTTATAACCGAAGTGGAGTGTTTACAGCGCGGTACGCACTGAGTCCTTGTATAAAACAGATACGCTTCGTCTTTAAAGGGTTAAAGATAAAAAAATTACACAAAAAAAACATTAACAGTATTGAATATGTTAAAAACAGTCGGTTAAACTTTTCCCTTGGTTGGATGAATTTTGAATTTGACTAATGATCATGCACGGTATGATCAATATAAAATAGAAAAATAAATATGACTCTAATAACGCATCACGTGTTCAAAACCTAGGTCTCTGTTTGAACCAATGTAAAATGTACGTGACTTTATATTACAAAGTGTAATATGATATTCTTATTTTAAACAAAATAATTTGGAACCGTCACAACTGTAAGTGTGAAAGCAATAGAGACGTCAGTACGTTAATCTGTTACATGACTGTGCTGTAAACTGCTGTGGTTATATCAGGTCTGTGACAGACACGTGAGTGACTGAGCAGCAATGGTGGAACGGTACAAAAGTGACAAAACCTGAGTGCTGGTAGCAAAACCTCTCCCATACGGACTGTACTGGGAATGATGCCGTGGCTGTGCGGTGGGAGAACAGCGGATAATCGCGTCTACTGCTAAGTCTGTTTTGATGGAATCGCACCAGTGTTTCATTTGCCTGGTGTATATTGAAGCACACGACACACAGGGAACAGCTGCGTAACTAAAACGGATATTGTATAGAAAACTGTTAGGAAGTCAACTTGAATGCACACAAAGTGTAATAAATTCATCAAAATATGCAACCCAGTAAATATTGACTGCCAAGAAGGATAATCACACGCACTGAACTTATCGGTTTCCAGAGATCACGCACGCACGCACGTACACAAATATAAACACACCAGGCAAAACAAATGTTCAGACACGTATAACAAAACGTATTCTGTACGTATATTGTATTTGTATGGGTAGACTGTATTTGTGTACGTATATTGTATTTGTATGGGTAGACTGTATTTGTATACGTATATTGAATTGTTATGGGTAGACTGTATTTGTGTACGTATATTGTATTTTTATGGGTAGACTGTATTTGTATACGTATATTGAATTTTTATGGGTAGACTGTATTTGTGTACGTATATTGTTTTTTTATTGGTAGACTGTATTTGTGTACGTATATTGTATTTGTATGGGTAGACTGTATTTGTGTACGTATATTGTATTTTCATGGGTATATCGTATTTGTGTAAGTATTCTGTAATGTGTACGTATATTGTATTTGTGTAGGTATATTATAATTGCATGGATATATTGTATTTATGTGGATATATTTTTTGTGTGGGTATATTGTATTAGTGTGGGTATATTGTAACTGAATGGGTATATTGTAGCTATATAGGTATATTGTATTAGTGTAGGCACATTGTATTGTGTGGGTGAACTGCCAATACGTGTACTGCAATTTGTGCTGTTCCGTTTATGTATGTGTTATTGTATTGTGGTGTCTGTACTGGTGTAAGACAGCTGCCACCGGGTGAAAACCCAATTGCAGTAAGAAATAATAATAATAATAATAATAATAATAATAAATCTACAGAAACTTGTAACATTCCCACCAACAGCAGTTTTAATAACAAAACAAAAGGATAAAAAAATCCACAATAATCAAATGTTGCGACAATTGCAAACATTGTAAGAACTCAAATTAGGAAACACTCTTGAACACACGTAAATTTGTGTTCTAAATTATGTACAGTCGAACTCGGTTATAACGTCATGAAAGGGACTGAATATTTTGTGTCGGTATAAACGAGTGTTGTTGTAACCGAGGAATATAATTTTATGGCTAGCAGTGAGGAATTAACTGGTACCAGAAAATATCTGACACTATAGACGAGGTGTCGTATGAAGCGATGTCGTTATAACCGGGTTCATCTGTACTTTAATGCCTGAAGGTGATAGGGGAAGACTGAAACATGTAGCATGCAGTGTTGGATTTAACAAATTTGTTGGGTTTTATGACAACAATGAAATTACCGAAAAATCCGGTACTTTAGCAGGAGTTACCGGGCACGTTAAAGACTTCCAGTCCTATAACCAGAGAGTTAGGTACTATTGTGTCACTCCGTAATATCAGAGAGTAGCATGAACTGTGAATATCAGAGAGTACCATGAACTGTGAATATCAGAGAGTAGCATGAACTGTGAATATCAGAGAGTAGCATGAACTGTGAATATCAGAGAGTAGCATGAACTGTGAATATCAGAGAGTAGCATGAACTGTGAATATCAGAGAGTAGCATGAACTGTGAATATCAGAGAGTAGCATGAACTGTGAATAAGTGTTTCCACATCCCTGCCAGTACAGTATAAGCTGCAAAAAAGTCTTTAGAAAATGAACACTTTCAAAACAACGTAAGTTTGATTAATTCTTAATCCGAAAATGACAGGCAGACTAAACTAATAAATCTAAAGAAGAAGAATTACAAGAAATGTGACGCATGCGCAGATGGAACTTGTTTACGTCAGACGTGCTGATTATAATATTCAAGATTACAAACCGGTATTTCATCGGGTCTAGATTGAATTGTCTGATGACACATTTGTGTTTTTAATTCATTTTAAACGAATTTACATAAGGTTCCCAGGGCAACTTAGTGCCTTTAGGGTGGTCTTGCAGGCTGTGGTCGGAATATCAACTCATGCAACCTGATGATCCTGTGGTTTGTGACGGATAATAGCTTCGAATGTGGCTGAATTCAGAGTCTATCTGTAGACACATGTAGAAATCTTATATTTAAAATGCATATGTAAAATTTTCAGTACAAACTCCAGCGTCTCTGGTAAAATAATTCGACGTTTCGACACTGCAACTAAAGTAGTCAGAGGACAATATTCTTGTCCATTTATATATTTAATACTCATTCTCAAAAAATTTCTCTTATGGCCAAATTCTTTACCTCCTGTTAGCAATCCCTTTTTGAGAGTTATGTACATCAAAGTTCTTAAAGCATTTGCATTGTCAGATTAAGAGATGTCCCAACAATTGGTGTAACAAAGTACCTAACGTGTCACGCGCTACTTATTTACATAACGTCCCCTCTACCACACTTCAGCAACATGAAATGATTTTAACAAGTATTTGCTACAATAGAAGCCCTTTTTAACAGGATGAAGTGTTTTGCCCCTAAAGTGTAGACTGCTTGGGACATTACTGTATTAACAATTTGGTGTAGGCTAGTAAGAGACAATGGCAGTATCTTGTACTAACAGCCGATATTCTACAGAAGGAAATGTAAGATATACAGTCGAACCTGTTAGTAACAACATCGGTTTACGCGACACCTCGTCTATAGCGTCAGATACGCTGTGGTACCAATTAATTCCTCACTGTTAACCGTAACATTACACTCCTAGGTTATAACAGCACTCGTTTATAACGACACAATATATATAGTCCCCTTCGTGACGTTATAATAAAGTTCGACTCTAGTTAATGTGTCCATTATTATTATTATTATTATTATTATTATTATTAGGCTGCATACACAGTATAAAGAAAAACGCAAAAGACTTAGTAATTGCTAGTAAGGAGATTGGTCTAGAAGTAAATGCTGAGAAAACTAAGTACATGGTCATGTCTCGAAATCAGAATGCAGAAAATATCACAACATAAAGATAGACAGTAAATCATTTGAAAGGGTGGAAGAATTCAAATATTTGGGAGCAACCCTAACGAATCGAAACTCCATTCATGAAGAAATTAAGAGCAGACTGAAGTCAGGGAATACTTTCTATCATTCGGTGCAGAAAATTTTGTCTTCCAGGTTGCTGTCCAAAAACACAAAGATTAAGGTATACAGAACTATAGTTTTACCTGTTGTTTTGTGTGGGTGTGAAACTTGATCTCTCACACTGAGGGAGGAACAAAGACTGAGGGTGTTCGAGAATAGGGTGCTGAGGAGGATATTTGGGCCTAAGAGGGACGAGGCGGCAGGGGAGTGGCGAAGACTACATAACGAGGAACTTAATGACCTGCACTCATCACCAAATATTATTTGGGTAATCAAATCAAGAAGAATGAGATGGGCGGGGCATGTAGTACGTATGGGGGAAAAGAAAGATGCATACAGGATTTTGATGGAGAGACCTGAGGCAAGACGACCACTTGGGAGACCCAGGCATAGATGGGAGGATAATATTAAAACGGATCTTCAAGAATTGGGATGGGGCATGGACTGGATTGAGCTGGCTCAGGATAGGGACAGGTGGCGGGCTGTTGTGAATGCGGTAATGAAACTCCGGGTTCCATAAAATGCGGGTAATTTCTTGACTAGCTGAGAAACGTTTAGCTTCTCAAGAAGGCCTCTGCTCCATGGAGTTATTATTATTATTATTATTATTATTATTTAGCACGTTTCCTTAAATCACATTTTATAGTACACAACAGACACTGTAAAACCAGTGAGATATGCATGATTCAAGTGAAGATATCGAAATTTTGATGCAGTTAAGACCACTCGCTTTAGCCTTAGAAGCTTCCCAGAAGGACAACCAGTGCTAACCGCACTCAGGAAGATATAAACCAAAGCAGACTTGGAAGTTTTCAAAGGTTCTTCTTCGTCCAACCGACGCCTTCTGGAATATGACAGATAATTTGATGTTTGCGGTGTAACATATTTTTTGTTGTGTCTCTAGAGAGGGCAAAGTTTAGTGAGACGTGTCATTTTGAAAGGGATGTTCATAATGAGTGGTCAAGTGTCGGCGGCTCGATCAGTCATTGTCAGCCATTAGGGCAGCGTCTGAGGCTGCACAAATGCCAGCAGCAGTGCGCTTGCGCGACATAATCTAGTTCCTGTCTCACCACACGCCGCTAGCTAATAGTGCGTTGAAACAGACCCGCAGTATTTACTGCTAACCACACACAATTATCTTCACACGCAATTTGACGTTACATTATATATGCTACAGATAAATACTCCGAAACTACTAATATCTGCTATTCACAATTTATACTTTGTCTCTGTTATTAACGCAAGAAAATACGCAAAATATGTTAGAGAATACGGTGTTACGGAAAATATTTGTGTCTAAGGGGGCAAATAAGGTTTATACAGCACGGACAACTATTTCCTTGACCTCACCTGTTGTCAGTTATTCGAAACTTCAAGACATGATTGCCGAAGTGTACGTTAGCAATTCTGTGCGTGCAACATCACACACAAAATCGTACGTAAAAATTAAACTAAAAAAAACTTAGAGAAAACCTTAATCACATCTCAACATGTTTCGGTGTCTCGACTACACCATCTTCACGGGAACATTGAACACTAAATAAATTTTTTAGGTTTTGTGCATGATTTGTTGTAAAAATACATATTATTACGACTGTCGCAGGTTTAGATGTGATCTAGCTAGTATATATTTAACCCTTTAAAGACGAAGCGTATCTGTTTTATATAAGGATTCAGTGCGTACCGCGCTGTAAACACTGTCCGCTTCGGTTATAAAAACCAATCTCTTAATGTTTTATAAGGCAAAAGTTGCTGTTTGTTCTGAGATCCGTACAAAACACATAAACGCAATGTGGGCACCACGTAGAATTTTTTAATGTTAAACCTGGTGGTACGTAAAGTTACCGCTAGGCTTTAAAAGGTTAACTTTTTAATACTTTAAATCACGTAAAACTTGATTCTCTAATTTATTTACAAAATATTACTTATAACGGCGAAGAAATATTGCTCAAATAGGCGTGAATAGCACCGCAGTATTACTGAACGTTTCCAGGAGGGAACAAAGGATACAGAGGCAGAAGCTGGCACAGAGTACGACGACTAGGCTACGGACTGGACGATCCAGGGTTCGATTCCAGGGAAAGGCAAGAAATTTTCGTTTTTTTTTCCTGGAAGTCCAGACCACTTTTGCGGCCCACCGAGTGTCCTTCAAAGGATACAGCGAATAAAGCGGCCGAAGCCTGAAGCTCATCAATCAGTTCCATCTACCGCCGAAGTTAAGAGGGTGTGAACATACACTTCTAATACCCATATATATCTAATGGCGTGGACAAGGAAAACTTCTTAAATATAGCACTTGAACAGCGACTGCCCCTTTTTCGGACATACTACACACAGCATCTAACACCGTCACTCTTATAATAGGCACAGACAGACCTATATATATATATATATATATATATATATCTGTATTCATGTGCGCAGTCTCGCGTTTTCCTGCTGACCTCTCTACGCTCTTTGCCCCAGGATACCATATAGAGTCGAACGGGTTATAACGTCATAAAAGGGACCGAATATTTTGTGTCGCTATAAACCATTGTGCCGATCCCAGTGGCCGCGCCGTCTAAGGCGTAGGTCTGCGGCCGAGCGCTTGCTAGGATCGTGGGTTCGAATCCCACCGGGGGCATGGATGTTTGTCTTAAACAGTGTTTGTGTTGTCAGGTAGAGGTCTCTGCGACGGGCCGATCCCCCTTCCAGAGGAATGTTACCGACTGTGGTGTGTGTCTGAGTGTGATGAAGTTAAAATAAACAACCTCGACACCTGCTGTGAACAAGTAGGTAGAAGAGGGAAGGAAAACGAAACGAATAAATGAGTGTCGTTATAGCCGAGCAGTGTAATGTTACGGTTAACAGCGACGAATTAAGTAGTACCACAGAATATCTGACGCTACAGACGGGGTATCGTATAAACAGATGTCATTATAACCGGGTTCGACTGTACTTTGAAATTCATAAGGTGACATTTCTGGCAGTTATAAACCTCTGTCTTGCAGCGTCACGGCGCTCTAAAGTGGACAAGATAAGTGATATTTTGTCTTTTCTTCTTTAAAACCTATATTTAATGGTAAGAAAGACTGAATGATTATTTAGTTCTTGCAGGGCAAAAAATGTCATGTGCCAGTGAAAACATAAGTTTACATAGGCCTGTAGTGGCAATTATGTAGCAGGAATTCTAAACAAACACGAAGGACAATGACACAACATGAAAACAGCTGCAAGCATGAAGTTCATCTAAGAGTTCTACATATATGTTTCAGATGCATGACGTCACCTATTTTCCTCTAGCAACAAAGTCAGGTTAAAATAAGTCAGTCGTTCCGTCCTTTTGAATCCCAGAGAGAATAAAATTTTTTTCCGAAAACGTGTAAGCTTATTCACAGGATTGCTACAATCTGCCGTTATATACAGCCTTCAGTATGAAAGAGTAACAGATATCAGTGATTTAGCCACACACATGTTGCCATGGCTTGGTATGGTTGAGTGAGTCACATCAGGATCGCCTTTGTTAAGGTAGATTTGGTGTGATTGAGTGAGTCACACCAGGATAGCCGTTGTTACGATAGAGCTTGATGTGACTGAGTGAGTCGCCCCAGGTTTGCTATGGTTACTAACAAGAAATGGCACGGTTGCCATAGAGCTTAGTTTGTGAGTGACGTCACAACTTACGAGTCCCATAGTTAAGAAAAATTTGGTTTGTGATTTAATGTTACCTTAAATTAAGTACTACCCGGGTTGGTAAGGGTACGATAGACTGAGGGAATGAGTCACGCTCCGTTTGCAATTTTGTGATAGAGCTTGGTTTGCGAGTGACGTCATATACCTGTTTCGAAGCTATGACAGTGTTTTTAAGGTGATGACATGGGGTGGATTGGCGTTTGGGTATTACACTTCTCTTTATATGACAGAGTTACTGTTAACAAACGCGTAATTTACTCCTCACTGTCTCTGCACTTTGCTTTCAGAGAAACTCGAACCAAGTGTGGGTACATCTCCCAAAATATCACTACAAAATGGTCTCATGAAATTTTGTTCTTCATGCAAGAGCGTAGGGACGCTACAAAGCCACAGATGGTCCCAAACTGTATTTTCGAATGACCATCATTAGCTCAGACGGTCTGCGGTTTCCGGCTGTGGGATGAAATATTTAGGGTAGAAGAACAAATTGTCTAACCACACGTTTCTGTAAGCCACAGCCACAGCTCGTCACTGTCACTGTGTCTGTCTGGAGCTACGTGTTAAAGATGGATCTATGCTGAGGAAGTACATTTCTAAGAAAGATCAGATCAGGAACGCGAGGGAGATATACGGGTTGGGAGGGCAGAGAAACGAGGGGCGCAGGACACGTGTGGGGAATAGACAGCAGATATCTCTAAACTGTCATCTTAGGGCAGCTGTTTTTTTTAAATTTACATAACCGCGCCCTGCACCGCAGAACAAAACCAATATACGGGGTCACTTTTGCTCCACTCTCAAAGAATAGTACCCTAATTTAATTACTTCTATATATGTGCTGACTTAACCTTTTAAAGCCTAGCGGTAACTTTACGTAGCGCGAGGTTTAACATTAAAAAATTCTACGTTGTGCCCACATTGCGTTTATGTGTTTTGTACGGACCTCAGAAAAAACAGCAACTTTTGCCTTATAAAACATTAAGAGATTGGTTTTTATAACTGAAGTGGAGAGTGTTTACAGCGCGGTACGCACTGAGTCCTTATATAAAACAGATACGCTTCGTTTTTAACTTTTTAAAGCCTAGCGGTAACTTTACATACTACCAGGTTTAACATTAAAAAATTCTACGTGGTGCCCACATTGCGTTTATGTGTTTTGTACGGATCTGAGAACAAGCAGCAACTTTTGCCTTATAAAACATTAAGAGATTGGTTTTTTATAACCGAAGTGGAGAGTGTTTACAGCGCGGTACGCACTGAGTCCTTATATAAAGCAGATATGCTTCGTCTTTAAAGGGTTAACACGCTAATGTCCAATTACAAAACCCGATCACACACATACATATAACATACGCATACAAACAAAAACATGACACAAAATAACACGATACACTTCCCTAAGTAAAAAAAATCGGAATAACAGGAAAATGTGTGCATTATTTTGCAGATAAAATTTCACCCCTACGAAGGCTGTTTAATCCGTGTTAAGTGGGTCCCTGTCATCGTGTTAAGTGAGTCCCTGTCACTACGACACGGCACGTCCTCAGATTGCGGATGGAGGAACGGCATCCAGTTATGGAGGGTAGCTGCGAATACATTGAACAAGCAGTCGCGGACAGCCGACAAGGGGTGGTCCTCCAGCTTGGGTTTGGGCGAGGTGCTAACAACTCCTCACCGTAAAGAATTATGGTGTTACGAAAGAGCCTACAAAGCCTCGTCCCTGGACCGGTTCTTTGGTACGACCCCAGCTACGGAAAAAGGATATGAGTTTCGATTGAACTGGCTCAGGATAGGGACAGGTGGCGGGCTCTTGTGAATGCGGTAATGAACCTCCGGGTTCCATAAAATGCAGGGAATTTCTTGATTAGCTGAGAAACTGTTAGCTTCTCAAGAAGGCCTCTGCTCCATGGCGTTGGTTGGTTGGTTAGTTAGTTAGTCAGTCAGTCAGTCAGTTGTTAGTCAGCCAGCCAGTCAGTCAGTCAGTCAGTCAGTCAGTCAGTCAGTCAGTCAGTCAGTTAGTTAGTTAGTTAGTTAGTTAGTTAGTTAGTTAGTTAGAAGGCTGTTTAACCTTTTAAAGCCAAGCGGTAACTTCACGTACCACCAGGTTTAACATTAAAAAATTCTACGTGGTGCCCACATTGCTTTCATGTGTTTTGTACGGATCTCAGAACAAACAGCAACTTTTGCCTTATAAAACATTAAGAGATTAGTTCTTATAACCGAAGCGGACAGTGTTTACAGCGCGGTACGCACTGAGTCCTTATATAAAACAGATACGCTTCGTCTTTAAATGGTTAATCAAAAGAAAGGGGCAATAAATTTACGCATGGCTGAATAGGTACAGACATGCACGCTATCATATGCGCAGAACTCCCTTTAACTACCCGTGTTACTCAATGCTCTATAAGGTCTGTGGTGGAAACAGCGGGCATAATCACCTTAAAAGTCTAACGCATTTTTATGCCTAGACCACCAGACAGGTTCTGCAGTGTGAAGATTTAACACCTTTCCGTGGTAACAACATTTCTGACGACACACAAGTTACGTTACGCAACTACATTCTATAAACTCGAAGTACCCATGTCCCATGCACACAGTCGCTGGCAACATGGTGGAAGGTGGAGTTTCACATTACACACATCATGAATTTGTTCCAGTAATTACTAACTCACACACTCCACCCGATAAATTTAACTAACATATTTTTAAGGGCATATAGTGTGACATCTAGCGGTATAGCCCAATGTATAAACAAGCGTTAGTCTCAGGTGGGACAGGCAGAAAGCGAATAAATATATTGTCATTGATTTGCAGCGACACTAGAGCAATCTCCAGGGTATAAAGTGTAATTAAAACTGTACACAATTCACAGGCGCACCTACATGTTTTTAGAAGTACACTCCACTTCAATGTAAATGACTCTTGAAAAGTCTGACTTAGTGCAAGAGCACTTTAAATACTTTTAAATAAAGAAGAAATATACAGGAAGAACCGACAGGAACGTCCCTCTACCTTGCTGCTGATTGGTATTAAAGCTGGCAATTTTCGTCACATTATTCAGATATTTTTGACTATAAGTGTCCTTGAATACATAAAAGATTGGGAATGCATTACGACACACGTGTTCCTTCTACTGAATCAGGGCACGGAGAAATATGAATAACAACAACGTTTCTGTGCAAAATTTTCGCTTGGAGATCTCCATATTCTGTCTTACACCTACAGGATATAAAATCACATTCTCACTTCTTAGCTGCTTCTAAATTTAACACATATATCGAATCTCTGCTTACGTCTGTATCTAAAAAGCCATGCTTTCAATAGGTGGAGCACACAGCGTCGAAAGTACAACGGTTACAGAACAGTGAATCGGGATGGATTTGGAACGAACTGGTGGTACCAAGGTGCTAAAATCGAAATTTGTAACTCTTTTTTTTTTTAGTGGTGAAGGGCCCCGCAGCAGACGCTACGGACCCACTGCAGCCTTGATGCTTATTGTGCAACCCTGTTTTGAAGATGAAAATAATTATTTTTTTGTCCTTTTCCTAGTAATGCAGCACGGGTGGAACGAAACTGAAAGAGAAAAACTGAAGCACTCGGGGAAAAACCTGTCCCAGTGCCACTTTGTCCACCATAAATCCGACATAGAATGAACAGGGATTGAACACGGGCCTCCACGGTGGGAGGCCGGCGGCTAACCGCCTGAGCCATGGCACGGCCAAAATGGTTTTACAATCAGGCAACGTCCTTATATTTTTCACAGTAGAGAAAAGAATTTGATCCCAGGCGAGTTCAAAGTGGGATTTATGGCAGAAAAAGTGGCACTGGAATGGTTTCCTTACCCACTACTTCTGTTTTCCCCTGTCAGGATTATTCCAAAACCGTTTCGTATTCCTTCGTCTTATCACAAGGGCTACACAAACCTCGCAAGTGACAGCGTTACTAAATTACACACTTCTCTCCCTCTCTCTCTCTCTGTTACTGGCTACAAGTTCTGTTTACATTCTAACACACTGATACATTGCCCCGCAGCATTGTACCCCACATGTAGTGAATCCACCTGTCCCACCCGAAATATGACCAACTTACCCCAGCTACTGTCAAGAATAATCACTCTCAGAATTTACCTCCAATCCCCCCAAAACATTCCCTTGGCACGTTTTTAATTAATAACACAGAAAGATTCGTCCTTCCAAACTTAAATTCCAACGTCCCGTCTCCCATAAATCTGTCACTAATAGCGATGCTTAAATAAGGTTCATAATTCCAGCTGAGATCGAATTAACCTCTTTCACGCCATGAAATTAAGTCGGCTTTTACGTTCACCACGCTGTATTCGTGTGCACCTCTCATTTACATTTCTTAACCACTTGACTGACGTTCACAAAACGTATGAACATCGTGCAATTGAAGAAAACTCCAGCCTCGTACGTCTCAATTCCTTACAATCAATGAATTGGTTTAGTTATCGGTTTGTTGGCTAGAACTAATAAATAACTGTAGCTGAGAAGGTAAACTTGGGTAAAGCGATAGGTTATAAACGCACTTAGAAACTGCTTGTGAGGTACACTGGATAGATCAAAAACTGCAGTCATGGTGACGAAGCGAATATTTGAGGTTATGTGCTAAAAATTTAACGCGTAAAAATTCTGTATTCTAGAACAAGTACTTTATATAAGAATAAAAAATCATAATAAACATATACAGTAGGTCAATAGGCTTTAAATTCTAGGTGGAACGTGTAGCATACATCTGTAGGCAGCTGATGAGTGTGATGTACAGACACACTCATTCTCTGTCAACAAACAGCAGCAAAGGCAATTTAATTAACAAATTAACATAAGTATCATGTAAGGAATATATGAGGTACTTACATTGTTATGTAGAAATAATGCACCTGCAGAGCGAGCTCAATAACACACACACAAATCAAGACCCACCAGACTGCACCAAACAACGCATTTTACCGCTCAGATGTGACCGAGTGACGTCTACTGCATGAAACAAGTGACGAACAGGTGATGCGTAATGGGCGAAACCAAAGGACTCCTGGGGGTGGAAGGGAAGGTGGTTGGTTCTCCCACTTAAGGGGGAAGAAGGTAAATACGTAGGAATTAGATGCACTGTGATATGTTGCTGTAAGGCAGTACAAAACCGGTTCTTGCTACACGGAGACCAAATGGCAATTTGGAGCAAGTCTTCTGCTACGGTCTTCATTTGCTGCAGGACAAATGTACAAATTTTTCGTCATATTTGCGATCCATATGAGCTACTTTATCTAGAGACCGGGTTAAATTTCACTGGCTGTCAAATTCAGTAATGTCTCTTTTTTTATAAAACTGCAACATGTCATGTGACCGATACATAACTAACTGCATGGAGAAGAGTCCTTCCTTAGAAGCTAACAGTTCCTCAGCTAGTCAAGAGATTCCCCGCGTTTTGTGGAACCCGAAGGTTCATTACCGCATTCACAAGTGCCCGCCACCTGTCCCTATCCTGTGCCAGATGAATCCAGTGCAGGGACCGCGCTAAATATATTTTGTTAATTTATTTTTATATTCCACTTTCTTTAACAACTCTGTCACATATAGAAGTTTTTCTAGTATTATTATTTCAACGTCACCATTGACCCTTACACGTGTATTCACGTTTCACTCTTGTTTCTCCTCTTTAAACCCATTTGATTTCTTCTTCTATTCAATTTGTTTCCCTTATTCACATTATTCTTCTTCCGGCTTTGAAATATATGTAATTTCTACCTGCTTTAAAAATAAAATACAAGAATTTCACCACCATAAAACGTGTTACGACTGAAAACATAGCTTTATGATAAAAAAACGTGTACAGTGTCATCAAATGAACAATCCCTTTGTCTGTCCTGCGAAGTGAAAGGTCGTGGGAAACTCGGACTGGTACCGTCGTTATTTACTGGCTGCTCAGAGCCCAAACACACATCTGTTGTGTTGATGACATGTCGAATGCTGATTGGCTGGGAACAATTAATCACCCGGTCAAGTGGTAACGGGTCAAATTTATTTCTGTTTCTCTACGCTGATGCTTTATAGTCGGCCACGATCGCCCCTGACGGAGAGAAACTATCGTCACTTGACTACCGCCTGACTGAAATCAAAGTATGGAAGGCAGCTAACTATACATTAAATTTTATATGCGTCTGTACACAATTTGCTGTTAGTCGAAAATTTCCAGTGGGTATATACATTTTTTAATACAAAAAATAACAAAACAATACATGAATTAATGCAAGTGGGTTAATTTCATTTTACTTTTGCGTCACAGTCGTGTAACGACTTTAATAATATCACAAGGCAATTTTCAGGAATTACGTTGTGAATTATAAATGGCTTCTAACAATGTGGAGGAACAGAAGCTGTACGTTTAAATAAGCAATATATCAATGCTTTGAAAAATAATTTTCACAGACCGCCAGCATATAAACGATGTAATTTTTCATTCTGTATTGCGAAATAATGAATATCGTTCAAGGTGAAAACACGCACTGCCTTAGGCCATGCCAGTGTTGAGTCCACAGGTTTGAATCCTTGTAGAATCAAGAATTTGTACAGATACACTTGAGGTCCAGCCACGTGTTCAAAGGCCTACGTAAGGTATTCTAAATCAAATGTTGTATTAGTCAAAAACATTACTGCTGCTACTACTACTACTACTACTACAACAAAATAAAGCAATTCCTTATTTATTTACGTCTCAGATCAAACAACTTATTGGCCAGTAAAAGAGACAGCCAAGCACAAAGAGGCAGAAACAGAAAATCAGGACAAGATTAAAGACAGACATAAAAAGGAAAAAAAAAGGCATTAATAATAATAAGGAAGGTGGCAAGGAAAAATTATGCGCAGACAATTGCAACGTAGCTTCGACGAGACGCTGGTGGATACGGAACAATCGTATCGACGGCCAAAATTGGGAGACATCACGAGAAAGACAGAAAGTAAAATGGTGGCAGCCCAGGACCAAGGAATTAGTATTAACTGTTTTAGAAATGAAAAATTTGGAGGAAGAAATCGACAGTACATGCTGGTTATGTAAACAACACGAACAAACTACTGACCACCGAATTCCAGGACGCCCCATTCTGGCGAAGAATGAATACTTAATGAGACGCGACAAATTTGACGCACGTTTACATTACTCCATACGCAAGGCACACACACACACACACACACACACACACACAGTATATGAACATGAAGATGTGACAGTGTTATGGAGTACAGGGGTACACACAGACATAGAAGTTACAGCAAATGGGCCAGATATAATATTAAAAACAAGAAAGAGAAAACATGCGTACTGATAGATGTGGCAACACCAGCGGACAGAAACGTCACGCAAAAGGAAGCATAAAATAAACTAATGCACAAGAGTTTATGTATGTGGAATGTGGAACATGAAATGTGTGATTATATCAGCAGTAATTGGAGCCACCGGAATAGTAACAAAAGGTTTAAAGAACAATTTGGAAGCCACACCAGGAAAACATTCAACAGATTCGCTACAGAAGACAGCTGTACATGGAACATCACACGTGTGTAATACGGAAAGTGCTGCAGTCTGAAACTGGAAACTTTCCCTTTACAGCATTAAGTGACTGGTTCTTATAACGTAGACGGCGTGTGTTTACTGATAAATCGAAAGCAATTCAAAACACAAGTGCTTGAATTTATAAAGAAAGAATTTTCTGTAACAAACTCAGCGGGCCACGTTTGGGGAATACGCTGAACAAATGAGACGTAGGAAATAGACGGAAATAAGAACAGACGGGCGCATTCAATACGTGGAATCTGAACCCCTCTTTCAAAGTTACTATCTATCTTTCTCATTGATTTATTGCAAGGATCTCACAAATAAGACTTTCCCTTCCAAACCCTCTTAGTCAGGCACCTAATCCTCACTCCTCCTCCACTCCTTATCTGTCCTCTCAGCCCGACTTCTCTCCTCTCTAATCCCAGACAGAGTTGCCAAGCTTTGCTATGATTTGCTGCAGCAGTGATCACAGCGAAATCCTAAAACCTTTCACAGCAAAACATGCTGGCCGTAACTTGTCCACTGGAGTATTACAGCCCCCCTCGAAACACTGCAATTTAGTTCTCTCCAAAAAGAAAAACGATATATCTATAATCCCTTAAAATTTCCCACACATTATTTCTCAAATATAAACGAAACAAATATTTTTTGTACAATGTCACCACAGCTTAAAATGGCTTATTTATAAGCGGTGTCAAGTATTTGAAATAAAGTTAGAAAAAATACACTCGAAACCGGTTATAACAACATCGGTTTATACGACACCTCGTATATAGCGTCAGGTTTTCTGTGGTACCAATTAATTCCTCACTGTTAACCACAACATTATGTTCCTCGGTTATAACAACACTCGTTTATAACGACACAAAATATTCAGTCCTTTTCACGACGTTATAACCGAGCTCAAATGTATTTCACTGGCTCTGCTTTGTTGGTGCTGTATTCAAAGACGAAGATTCCAAGGTAAATTTATCTCTGTTCACGCTATGAAGGCACCTAAGGGAGTGGAGGTGTAGATCCACTGAATAACTCCGGAACAAGACGGAACTTAGTGGTCAGCTTCACGCCCCGGCCGATTTATCACAGCAGACACAGCCATCGGTACCCTTTGTGTATGTGGCTGGGTGAATCTCAGAAGAAAATACTATTGTTTGTAAGGTACGTGCTAGGAATTCTTGACGCAAAGCGGTTGACACTACTCATGAACCTAGTTAATCCGACACATCGACGAAAGGACGGAGTAATGTCTTAATACGCCTGTTTGTATTAGATACTGTAAAGAAAGAGTAAGCACTCTGAAGGTAAATGCTTGCTATTTATGGCACTTTGCATTTGTACATAAACGGAAGTTAAGATAAAAAGGGTAGCGTTTGAAGGTACAGTCTCAACGATATCTAACGGTGATTCCTGATTTCTAATTAAAGCTACATATGGCGCGGGAAGCCGATCCCAGTGGCCGCGCGGTCTAAGGCGTAGGTCTGCGGCCGAGCGCTAGCTGGGATCATGGGTTCGAATCCCACCAGGGGGCATGGATGTTTGTCTTGTACAGTGTTTGTGTTATCAGGTAGAGGTCTCTGCGACGGGCCGATCCCTCGTCCAGAGGAGTCCTACCGACTGTGGTGTGTGTCTGAGTTGTGATCAAGTGAAAATAAACAGCCTCGACACCTGCTGTGAACAAGTAGGTAGAAGAGGGAAGGACTGCGAAGAGGATGGTGCAGCAAATCGTTCCGGTAAACCACGGAGGATTACAGTACTTACAACAAACTCCACCTATCCCCATACGTCACTGCGGGATGGAGAAAAGTGGTTAGCCTATGGAAGCCATTATGATTCCTCCCAAAGTTACCAAAATCCACAGGATAGAAGAAATCGGAGAATTGATAATTGTAATGGAAGGGGTGGACCTGAAGCTAAAGTTGTCTCACTGCACCAGACCAGCTCTGGGGAGGGGGGGGGGGGTAAAGCGGCTGGTGCATGCAGCTGACAACTTACCTCATCTAATGCCAAGGTTAAGAATGAATGCAGTTATACCCCCACTCCCCTATACGCCTTTATGGACTATACAAAAACAACTTTAAATTCACAATATTATTATCGTATTTTTAGATGCTTACACAACACTTTGTCAAGATCCTTTTTATGTTATGTGAATATTTAGTGAAATGGGCTGCAAATATATAAAAATAAGATGGTATTTACAAATGTTGTAAAATTAATTTGGTTAAACTAATGCACGAGAAGGGGAATAGAAATTTCGAATATAACATTTGATCGAAATAGGCAAATGACCCCCCACATATGTGGGCCCCAGTCTCAATTATTTTGGTCATGCTGAAAATTAATTAAAATGAATGCAACATAAGCACTGGAGTTGTAAGCGTGTCGTACTTAAAATGTAATTAACATCTGTCAAAGGACTCCAATGGTACAAGACGAGACATTTCACTTAAGTGGCACGTAAACGCACCCAGAGCAGTCCTTATCCGTCCGACACACGTCTGTGTTCTAAGCGCTTTTGGCCAGACGGGCGCGACTTAGTAAGCTACGTGCTATTCGAAATTAACCCTTTAAAGACGAAGCGTATTTGTTTTATATAAGGACTCAGTGCGTACCGCGCTGTAAACACTCTCCACTTCGGTTATAAAAACCAGTCTCTTAATGTTTTATAAGGCAAAAGTTGCTGTTTGTTCTGAGATCCGTACAAAACACATAAACGCAATTTGGGCACCACGTAGAATTTTTTAATGTTAAACCTGGTCGTATGTAAAGTTACCGCTAGGCTTTAAAAGGTTAATTTTTCGAAACGCACCTAAAAATTCTTTCACAATTTGACATTCAGACACTGTTTATTTACATTTACATTGCCATTGGATGGGCGCCTGTTTTCATACAAAAATAACTTACACAGTATTTATATACACAAATTATGCAGATATATATATACAATAAATTAAACAGACATACGAAATATATCAGGCGGAAGGGAGTTCAATACACAACCGTCCGTTCATTATGCTGTACCATACAGGCTGGCTTGAAGCTACAAACGAAAATTTGCTTTATACAGGGAGTTTCTTTCATGTGTGCACACAGTTGGAATAGTTCTTAACACATACCTCCCTTAATACATAAACTCAGTTTACAGCTGCACACTCTACACAGAATTCACTCTATTTCAGTATTAGAATGCGCGTCGTATTCTGCCTTTAGTTGCAGCAATTATTCAAAGGGTAAGTTTACAAACCAATTATGCGTAATCTAAGAGTCATACTATTAAAATGGTCTATTAAATAGTTCTACTTCGCTAGCAATTCACTTCAGCTTACCTACTTAAAAATTTATTTCCTTCTAGGTACGTGAAGGATTAAAAGTAATAATAATAGATTATATACTTAGCCTAGATGGCAGCACCAATACCAATAAAATCGCAAAAAAATCTTCACATTTTTTGGCCGTTCCATGTTAAATGTCTCCAAAATCCAAACTGATGACGCGGAATATTTTCGTGAGTCTAAAAACTGATAGTCACCACTTTTTGAGAATTGCATTAAAATTTAATTACAAAAATTCTTAACCACACGGAACACCAAACATGTTTACGACATATGCTACTTTATCTTAAGTCTTAGGGTTTACTTCTTTTTGTTAATTCCTGACAAAGTACGGAATAAGTTACTTCAGAAGTTCCTCTTTTTAATATAGAAAATGTTTAGAGGCGATTACAGAAGCCATGAAATATATACAGCTGACCTGTGGGAGTAAGAATCCAAATTCTGGGACGCAAAAACATAGAATTTTTTCATCACGGCGTTATAGCTCGACTCGAGGCTTTTCCGTGTACAACCTTAGATATTTTTATATCCTGCTCAGGAATACGCATGTCTTCCTTCCCTAGTATTCCTATCAGACCACTGAAAAACACAGTAAGAGGTTGTGGGAAAAACTTGTCATGTTTAATTTTCGTGAAACTGCTTCCTTATACAGTGCGTATCTTTACTCGTCTTACCGTGCATGCATATATAAAAGCTTCGTAAATGAAGGGAGGTCGGCCCAGTGTTTCGTAACTTTCTACACTAAAAATGACTGTGTATACCACTTGCGGGATGTTTCTTATACAGAACAGGTCACTGCGTCATACGCATTGCTATGCGTGCTTATTTGCAATAAAAAAAAGGTAAAGCAGGGCTGGACAGGCCCACAGGGTTCCAGGAGGTTGAGGCTCCCAGATTTCTAGACAATCGGCACATGAAGGTGGTAAGGTTGTCAGCCATACGCACCGGCCGCCTTTACCCCCCAGGAAATATATTCCTTGTACTCATTTCTATTAGAGGCCATAGTGCGATAGACAGGATTATGCCACTGAAAAATATCTAATGGCACCATCGGGAATCGAACCCGCGACCTTCCGGTTTGTAGCGCAGTGCCTCAACAAACTGCGCCACCGCGGCCCCCTTCTTTGTAATACTTTTTCAAAATACGTGGCTTAATGAGAGAAGGTTGTCGGGAGGGGTTGTAAAAACAGCCCGCGTGAACAGTGCTCTATAAAGAAACAATAAACGGAACAGTGGAAAAATGTCGGAACGCAGGTCCAGTGCTGGAAGAAAATACACGATACGAAAACATAATTTTTTGGATGACGCAAGGTACACACTAGCAGGCATATTTTCTTAGTCTGAAAACTTCTACCCACTCATTGCAGGTGTACAGTGTTATTGTCGCAGTTGATCACACCCAGACACACCACACTCTGTAGAACTCCTCTGGACGAGGGATCAGCCCGTTGTAGAGACCTCTCTACCTGACAACATACAACATTTACAAGAGACACACACCCACACACCCGGCGGGATTCGAACCCGCAATCACAGCAAGCGAGCGTCTTCGAACTGTGCACCTTCCGCAGAGAGGTCAGCCAGCCAGCAACTTGTTTATAGTCACCTCGCTCTGTGGGTGTGTCAGGGTGACGCGTCGGCGTCTGACGCACTCTGCATTCGTACTGTGCTCAACCCTTCCTATTTAACCGGTCGCCTCTCTGAGCGAACTCTGATCATCCCCCCCCCGCCCCCCCCCCCCCGGCTAAATTACTACATGGAACTCCAACTCCCTCAACCTCAGAAATTACAGTTGTTGATCTTAAATCAGAGACGTCAGTCCTGATGGTAGCGTTTTCTTGAACCCGAATTCAGCACTTGAAAACACGATGATGTGATACGAAACGCGGAATTATTGTAGCTGGTTACAACAGCCACATTCTAAAAACCACTTTATCAGTGTTGGTCGTTTAACGATTTTTGTAAATAACAAATCACCGTTTTTGTGTGTCACGCTGTTTATTGCAGCCTATCAATAAAACAGCGTAGATCGCTTTATGCATTACACGATGGAGTCTCCTAGCATGAGCAGCCCGGAAGTAAAATGAAGGCGCGTAGTTAAGAGTGATAAGCGAAAGCTGGGTTATAAATATCTCTTCATTTGCCGAAAAATGGTTAAACTCAGTACTAATTTGGAGACAATATGGGTCAATACGATACAAAAACGAGAGATACGGTAAGAAGTCTCACCTCGGTTCTTCTGCTAATGCGCGCGGGACAACGACTTTTGTTTGACACATTGCTGGCTTTGACTTCGCATGAAATGAACGCAATTATTTCCTTCGAACGCACATAAACAGATATTTATATCACAACGTTCCCATAAACTGGGGTAGCTCAGTGCTGATAACAGACAGTAACACCCGGTACTTTCAAATAAAAGAGTATCCCTTCTTTATATATTAAAATACAAAATATCATATGGCTTTTTTTTTTCAGGAAATAATTCAAACACAACACCAAATATTGTGATTTATATGGAATCATCAATTAATGTAATTTTGATTTGTTGATTTACATGTATGGATACTGCGAACGTTTTCTGATTTTCATGTTTCCATTTTAAAATGACACTAATAATAATTCACACATCTTGATATACACAATGCACTGACACAATTACCGGTAGTCAAGATGGTGTTAACACTTTTGTAAAGTTTAGCGTTAATAATAAATATTTCTGACTTGATAAGCGATGCAACTTTATGTACACTATGCTGCTGTTGACTTGTCGCGTTCGAATTTCATTGTTTCACTCTTCAACGACGTCACACATTTCTGTGAACTAAGCACAAACAGACTGAACTGCGAATTCTTTTATTCTTTAATATTAACATTTTGAAACATCACTGCTAAGCAAAAAACGACAGCATTCGGTAAACGGTGACGTACTGACGCCATTTAAGTCTGAAATATGTAAACACAGTATGTCACACTTTGCACACACGAAAACACAGGGTTCTTTGGTTGTCATTTTACTAAAGAAATGCGTCATACCTGTTCTCACTTCGGCATTTTTACTGTTTTGTAAAATAATAAAAATTATTTTATGTCCATTGTTAATATGTGTTTCTAAAATGGATGGCGAAACGTTGGCAGCACTGTAATTTTTGCACGTGACAAAGGGGAAGCACAGATTTCAGAGCACAGCTGACACTATAACATTAAAAAGGATACATAGGCTATCACACAAACTCAGAAGCAAGGGAACGTCGTCTCCGGGCAGGAAGTGTCGCCTTGGGTTGAATTCTGAATCCACATTAGTTCAGGGAGACATAGATCAGTTTTGCACGAGGAACGAGTCCAATATTTTCCCAAACTTAGCACGATTATGGGATCACTGTGACGTCACACTTGGACTTCATTTCGGGCGCCACGTTCCGCTGCCTTTAGGAATGACGACGTCGATGTAAAAACGTCCTCTGATTGGCTCCAAGCTGATATGTGAAGCTCGGCACGGCCTCCTCCCACTTTTGACGGGTGAGTTCCTTTGACAGCTGTACCCGTCCCAGCGGATGCAGAGTTCACTCCACCGAACAAGAAACTCCTCCCTACGCCACCGTTCACCACGCCTCTATTTGTATTTCCGGTTCCGCCACCCATCATTGTTACAATGGGGTAAAAACCTATACAGGGCAAAAAAAAATATATAACAATTTTATTTACATCAAAACACATCACTGGAATATATAACGGTACACAGAAATGGGAAGTACAAGAGAATTCACAGGAAAAGTCACCACAGAATTTGTTATTGCTTGGTTTATTTTAATTAGGAATGTCAATCGATAAGTTATTATGCGATCCAACATCGATATTATCAGTTTTTCCGTTTAATCTCAATGTAATTTCCTTTCCTTTGTCACTTCAAACAAAATTCTCGTGAAAGTATTCATTCTCTACACCAACGCTTGTTAGCAGCCATAAATACAAGGCAGAGTTTTGTTAATTTGATTCCTTGGAAGCCAGAGAAATCAAAATGGTTCGGTTTTTTTTTTAAGTTTTCAACAAAACGGAAATATCAAAAACAACTGTCGATCGCAACGCACTCTGGCTTTGCTTCGGCGAAACTTGTTGCTCCCGCGTTAAGTCATTTATCTTCATTAACTTTCTAATTTATAGCTACCCCTCCCCCCGAAACTTCTGCAGTCAGAGAGTTTTCTGTGCTTTTGTTAAATGTAAGCACATAAAATGGATTTAAAGAGCAATTTTCTGTAATCTGAAGAATGAACGTCATATCGAATTCTGTGAGTACGCGATACCACATAGAATGCTACAGTCATAATCGATCAACATCCCTAATATCTTAAATGGGCATAAAAGCTTCAGAATGTAACATCCACATACTTTTTCTTTCTATTCTTAACAACCCCATTGCATTGCTGACTATGGTGCATACCGGAGAGCGGATACAAGAGTCAGGTTTGCGGAGACATTGCGGCCACATTTGTAACCGGAAGTGGTCCTAAATTGTACTCATGCCTTGTCTAGAAAGATGAAAAAAAAAAAGAGAAAAATATCAATTAGTTTGAATAGCCTTTAAAAGCATAAATTTAATAATAAATTTATTCACAACTTGAGCCAGTTTTAGATCACAGGATGATTGTAAAGTAGATACAAAATATTAAATGGCTGTATCTCCTAAACGGAATGGCATATTGCTACAGTTCTTGCACCATTTTAAAACTCATACACTAACAGTTAGTGCCAGATTTCAATATATGCCCAAGAAATTTGCACAAACACTTTTGGAACCTGGAAGATACGGACTCAACATTTTTCCTAGAGTCGAGGAAAACAGTAGCAAAGTTATCTAGAATTTGTTGTTTCGACTTAAATATTCTTGGTTATGATCAGCAGACTTCAACTTGACACAGTACCCACCCGCCAGAAAAAAATTGCATGGTGTAAAGTCAAGACTTTGTAGTAGCCATTCCATTTTTCGTCCTCCACGCCCAATCCACCGAACAGTAAAATGGTTGTAAAGCCACGATTGAACACGAAATGCAAACCGCGCGGTGCTCCACCTTGCATAAAGTGCAGTCCCGTATGTCATAATAAGAATAAATGGGCAACACGGAATTGTCAAGCCTTCCGTTTAGGTCGCAAAGCCATTTGACATCATTTATTTAATTTATTATCTTCCTGTAAAAATTAATTTTATAGAAAAGTAATTAATTTGTATTTATAGACAAGGCACAATTATTTTATTCCATATCTGACACGAGGTTATGGCACTTATATATTCCAAGTTTAATTACGCAACAGATAATAAGAACGAAGTGCAAATGTTTATCAGCTTAGCCAACAAAACACGATCACGACGATTTAATGTAACACAAACGCATCAAATTATTTCACCTCATTAACACATAAAGCCTTTGTTCGCAAACAGAGGTCTACAGTAAGCAGGGACACACGGGTTACTCTTTATGTTGTTATGTTGTTCAATTTTACCAGGTTACTCTGTTTGTGAGTGAGTAACGCAAGCGTTACCACGGTTACGATAGAGTTTGGTTTGCAGTTATGTCATGCTTCATCTCCATGGAAAATAAATGAAAATCTGATTTACGATAGCGCCACCAGATGGCTGCTGTGCGACAGATTAAAATAACGCCTCGTCTGCTCATTTATCAGCGTCCAATAGACGGTACAACTGTGTTAAAGTCAGCATATGAATAATAAGATGGTAAAGGTAAAGGGCGCCCTATACAGACCATTGGGCCCAAGGGGGAGTAGAGGTACAGCTCTACCCTATTGTTAGCCTGAGAGCTAGTGGGGGTGGGGTGGCTAGCTCCACGCCCCCGACCACTTTAACCCCCGGGAAAAATCCCGGTCCCCATTGTACAGGAGGTTGTGTGGGCCCCAGGGCCGGTCTGGACGGGTTCAGAAAATCTCGCCCCCCCCACCGGGATTCGATCCCCGGACCGTCCAACCCGTAGCGAGTCACTATACCGACTGAGCTATGCCGGCCCACGAATATTAATATGGGCCACGTTATAAATTTACGATAATTATCTAAAAGGCTAACACCAATACATTGTTTGAACGCACGTGTCAGCCGCAGAAAGCAGCACAGTGCAAGTGAAAACGCCAGTCTAACATAAATCATGTGACTAAATCACGTACAGATTCTCTCCTCTCCTCTGAAATGACAGAGGTGGTGTAAGGTGAAGACCGTTACGTCATTAAAATTTCCTTACAAAAGAAATTCTTTTCTGGAACATACAACGGGGTATTCGAGCCCGATTAGGCGCGTCAATATCTGTAATAAAAGCCCACTCCGTCATGAGTGTCAGGTGTGATGAGTGACACAAATTGTCTGACACACTCCACATGATTAATGCAGTAAATTTTTCCCTTAGACAAAAGGAGAGCAATAACCGGAATCAAACAGTGTTGAAACAGCCAGTGTCGCTAGACTCGATATTATGGCGACAAAAGAAATAACAAATTGTTTAATACACCTATATGTAACAGGATATAGCGTTTGTTAACGCAATTTTAAAAATTCTCCTTTAACAATTAAAATATAAAATGTAATACAGGGTGTTTCTTTTATCGCCGCACCGAGTACGGCTGGTTTATCGCACAGTGAGCTTGCAGCCGCCGGGACATCAAACGACAGTTGTGGCGTTCAGGACAGCAATATAAGAAAACACACTGTATTCAGGCCAGTAGTCAGACCGTTAACACTCTAGTGCAGCGGCTTCCAGTGTGGGTGCACGTATGTACGTACCGTTTATATAAATATATAATGCTCTAATATATATACATCGTGTATATATATTATGTATGCATACGTGTAAACAGCACCTTTGTCGGGACCACAAAATTAGCACTTTAATTAGACAATGCGCTCTGCTACATTGCATAAAACATTTTGCATATACATAAATTTTTGATAATGAGCGGGCTTGCGTATGACAGCAGTATGTTTCGTGGATGATACGATGAGGCACCAGCTTTCCTCAACCGCAGCTGAAGATGCCAGGCACATGGCACAGTGCGCAGAAGGGTCACGATGTTACTGTGAGCTTCAGGGCCATTGCAGACGAAAGGGTTGCCAGAAGTGGAATGCACGACAGCACTCAAACCAACGCACCCACACTTTCGCTACTGCACTCTGACTTGGATGATATCGCATTCTTTACTTGTCAACCTACTGCGTGTGTATAGCTCCCTGCTACCGTTCTCTGCCAATCGCAGCCGCGCTTTTACTGATGCATCGGCCACGTGGTTTTGTCTTCACAGAGCTCGCTTCTGATCAGCATGGTTGTCTTTGATATTCTGCAAATTCCTAGTGGGTGACTACAGGCTTGACAGTTTTATTTGGGATAAATTTGGAAATTCAATGAAATTTGGAGACAATAACCAAGTTATGACAAACACATTTCATTTATCAAGACTAGTGAATCCAGATGCCTACCTGCTCTGCATATTGGCACGTCTTCTACCAACTTCTTCCTCATGATGGACGTCGAACCTGACGTCAGGGAATGCCTCCTGCATCGCCAGGCCAGAGTTCCGACAACAACAAGGAACAGTAAAACCGCAGTTCCGGTTCCGGCCAGCAGTTCCATCTGCTGGCGTCTCTCTGCCGTAACTTCTCCGACGACGTCTCGGTTCACCAGAACCGATAACAAAGGACTGCTGACAGCTGAGGCGCCCCGATTGACAGCGCGGGAAGGTTCTCCAGAGGACGGTATGATATCAGACGGCGCTGACAAGAAACTGGAATCGAAGGTAACCTGTGGCGCTCGATGTGTGTCGATGAGAAGAGGTTCGCTGCGTTCAGCTTGGTGGTTGGCTGTCCTGGAGACCAGCTCCACCTGAAGATGAAAAAACATGGTGCTGTTACAGAGGTTCATCTGTTAACTCCAAATTATTTCATATATAGGCAGTATGATATTTGTTTTTTTATTCATTTGACTGAGTCAATGATAACCAATATACAGGGTGATTCAGTAGGAAAGGTCAATATTTTTGGAGGTGAGAAAGAAGTTCATATGAACATGTGTCTTGATTCTGAATGTTTATCGAGATAGACCTGTCTGCATCTACTCGTACAAATACAAAACAGCATTTTGAATGGTAATAAAGAAAGAAATATCGCTTACTGTAAATTTAATTTTCATTTCAATTTAATATTCGAATGACACCCTTGTTACACAGGAATGGCGAATTTGTTACAGTTCACAATAAATGTTCGAAAATCACATTGTCAACCTCAGTGCGCTTTGCAACTCGTGTGCGAAGATCGCGTGTTGTTCGTCTGGGTTGATCTTCACGTTTCTTTATGCGGGTAGCAGCATCCAAAATGCGAGCGAGCAATTTGCCAAATGTATACTCTTCGTTTTGTAAAGTTCGCTCTTCATCCAACACAACAAAAGAAAACGTAACGGAGTTATGTCTGGAGATTCAAACAGCTCTATCTCGGTAAACATTCGGAATTAGACACATGTGCCATAAGAATCAACTTCATTCTTATAATGACCGAGACAATCACACTCCAAAATACTTAACTTTCCTTCTGAATCACCCTGTATATACCACGGCGAGTTCGGATAAGTCAGCACCACAGAAAATAATTCTACTTTACATGATGACAGTCACTGAGACAGTAAAGAAATTTCTCGTGTTTCACGAAAAGTGAAATTTCATTACCGTATTCACAACAGCTACACATTTGACGCTATCCTTAGATTCATCCGATCTAAACCTCACACCTATATCCTCAATACCCTCTCAATACAAGGCATGCACGTCTTACGTTCCCTTTACCCCTACTAAAATTTTGTACAAGTCACTGCAGGGGTGAACAAATTTTCGAAATATTTTGAACCCACCTTAAAATTCTTGGCGTCTGAATATTGACATGAAGCAAGTTCCATACTGAGGGCCCACAAATATTAGGCGCCATCGTATAAAAAAAATAGTCGCCTGGGCAATGTGGAACTCGGGATTTGTGCACCCCTGGGTGACTACTTATCTTCCTCCCGCTAAAAGATATATAAATCTGACCCTCCTTTCTTTCATCACTCAAAAAATATTTAATAACGTTTACATTATTGACGACAATAACATTAGGTATATCAGGAACATGTACAGACGTGAACTCAAACGCATGTGAGAAAAACTCCACTCATTCTCAGGCGGTTTGTCTCAGAATTTATTGCATATAATCTGAAAATAAGTTAAGATTATTCATGTTTGATATGCCACCGTATAGTCCGGTATATATGTACTGACGTCTCAAAGGAATCTCATGATTCAGGTAGCAGGTTCCTCTGAAACGTCTGTCCATACACAGCATACCAGTCTACACATCGTCATGCCTGACAAATACGGGGAAGACAGAGGTTATCTATGCTTGTAATACGGCCCGCCAGACAATGCACACCACCCACTCCCCACCAAACACATATGTTTGTAACACGGCCCGCCAGACAATGCACACCACCCACTCCCCACCAAACACATGTTTGTAATACGGCCCGCCAGACAATGCACACCACCCACTCCCCACCAAACACATATACACGCAGTTACAGGCGGGAGGATTCCGCTACTCGATGAGCCACTAGCATCGTACAACAAAGACAAGCCGAAAATACAGACCGATGCTCAAAACGGTACTCGAAAGCGCCCCCCCTCGGTCTATGGCCAGTACTGCAACCGTCTTTTCCTGTTTGTTTTCTTCTGGGCGGTGGCGCCCCCAATAAATTCTTTATATTTTCCATGTCGTGCATTATAATTAGATTTTTCATTATTATCCAACAAATGCACTTAAATATCACACGTTCATAATAACATACAGTCGAACCCGGTTATAACTACATCGGTTTATATGACACCTCGTTTATAGCGTCAGCTATTCCGCGGTACCAATTAATTCCTCACTGTTAACCGTAACATTATTCTGTTTAAGATCTGCACCCTTCTGGGTTAACCTTTTACAGCCTAGCGGTAACTTTATATACGACCAGGTTTAACATTAAAAAATTCTACGTGGTGCCCACATTGCGTTTATGTGTTTTGTACGGATCTCAGAACAAACAGCAACTTTTGCCTTATAAAACATTAAGAGATTGGTTTTTATAACCGAAGTGGAGAGTGTTTACAGCGCGGTACGCACTGAGTCCTTATATAAAACAGATACGCTTCGTCTTTAACGGGTTAATACGCAGCATCGAATGGTAATCATTTACCGACGTTTCGGGACAACGTGTCGGTCCCATCCTCCATCATAGTTGTCCCGAAACGTCGGTAAAGAATTACCAGTCGCTGCGTATTAACCCAGAGGAAAGCAGATCTCATCAACACCGCGGCGGAAGCCTGAAGCTACAGATTATTCTGCTCGGTTATAACGACACAAACCATACAGTCCCTCTAATGACGTTATAACCGAGTTCGACTGTATTTATAAACATCCTACTCCTAAGTTTCGCGTCCTTTCGGTCCATCATCAGGGAGAACATCTGTCGGTGTTGCATAAACCAACTACATAACAATGCGTGGTCTGTTGTGCATGTGGATGCGCTGGTAGTTATTCGCGTGGTGATTCGTTACACAGTACATCTGTGCAGCATGTTGGTGAACACTTCCATATCACCACAAATAACAAATAAACAAGATAGGCAGTGCATTATATTGGAACACCGAGGAGTGTCAGCGAGGTATTGCCATAAAAGTGAAGGTCAGCATGCAAAATATCCGTTATTCTTGTCAGATTTTAATGAAACTTGAATTTTCCCGACTTTTTGGAAAAATATTCAAATATGAAATTTTATGAAAATCCCTCCACTGATAGCCGAGTTGTTCTATGCGGACGAACGGACAGACAGACAAGACATAATGAAACTAACACTCGCTTTTTGCAATCTTGTGATCGCGCCTAAAAAGTGAATAACAAAGTAACACCTTACAATCTTCTGACTCCTGTCTTTGTGATCAGCGTGTCGGATTTCGCTAAAACCAACTCAACTCTTACATGTCAGCGAAAAGTAAAAACTTTCCCTGTCAACGTCATGAAGGTGTATACAGGAAGTGGATGTATAGCTCCACTGAGTCTTCACGTCGGCACTAGAGGAAGGTGAGTTGTTAACTCCACCCCTCGGCTACTTAACGTCCTGTAAAGAATGCCGGTTCCTACTGAATAAGAAGCTAGGTGGCACTCAGAGCCGGTGTGGTCAGTTGCGAGAAGAGAAAAATCTGTTGTCGTTGCTGGGATTCGAATGCCCGATCGTCCAGCTTGTAGCCCAGTCACTATAGTGACTGCAGTATTTCGGTACCTCACTATTTCAGCGTCTTGTATATCCGAGGAATGTGAGAACTTGTTGTGATGTGTAATTTGGAGTGATTGTCATCCATTTTTAAGCGCGTTCGCAAAAATGCGAAGAGCGACTATTAGCTTCATATTTGTCCGTCCGTCCACATGGAACAACTCGCCCCTCCCCCACTACACGGATTTTCGTGGAATTTGATATTTGAGAATATTTCGAAAATGTATCGGGAATGATCCAAGTTTCATTAAAATCTGACAAGAATAACGGGTACTTTACATGAAGACCTGTGTACATTTATGATAACATTTCACTGAATTCTCCTTAGAATGAGAAATGTTTTAGACAAGATCTGTAGAGAAAATCAAAACACATTTAATGTTCAATAACTTTTTCCCGAAAATGGTGCCGTTTATGAGATAATGTGGAAAAATACGGTGCAGCCAGACAGGCCACAGATGGCAATATAATACGGCGCATGCGCTTTGCGTGCTGGATAACTAAGGCTACAGACAGACACTTAGAATATGTAATACTTATCGCTGTTCCACGAAACAATGCTTACGCGAACGCGCTAAATGTTACGTTATACGTACTCTGCCTCTCTTATAGTATTTATTTTGCGAATGTGTTGTGTTCCCCATGATTGCCTGATGCCCTAGCTATTAAACAGTACTGGCACCACGCCATTTTTACTAAGACGCTATCCGAACCGCGGTTACTTCTGAACAGCCCTATTCGGAATAAAAACAGTTCCTTGCTACTGTACATTGCTCATTGCTACTGATGTTCATTTATTATGGATGGCACGCTAGGTATACTATCAGGAAGATATTCGAGTACGTACTAGAAAACACCCTGTAGAGTCGTATTTTATCTTCCTTTCCACTTCGTCATACTTCCAATATGTCGACGAATGTGACAAATATCGCTGATCCACGCACCAAGTCCGGCAGGCTTAATTCATGGTACACCCTGTATTTTTTTAAAACGACGGTTGGTAGCAAAAAGGAGCAAGTTATTAAGTGATAGATTGCGTAAGCACATGCCATATAATACAGTTGCACTGTGTTTAATTCATTACGAATTTAATAGGCCACAGCCGACTGGAGGTATAACGCCACTCTTTCATCATCTTCAACACTAGCTGGCGCTGAACAACCGTATGCACTTTGCCGACCCTCTTATCCCCGAAGAAAAACCCTCCAGTACTTATCTGACACGAGGCTGCGGGGACCCTAAAGCTGGGATGGTCACACCGGCAGTCAAACCCGTAGCCTAGTCACTATACTGCCTAAGCTACTGAGGTGTCATGTATTAATGTGAGCAGCAATTAGAATCACAAGTTTGCTTCATTAACAACCAAAATCCGTTGAGTATAAGGTCATTATTTTATCTGACAACTGTCGCCAGTCACTTCCAGCGTCTGCAAGGTCAAGGAAACATTTCCATCACCTTCTTTAAAAATGGTGAGAAACCCACAGTATTAACTGCAATACAGATGTAGACAGAAAGATAATATTAAAATGGATCTTAAGTAGTGGGATGTAAAGGCGTGGACTGGATTAATTTGGTTGACGACACAGACACGTCACGTGTGAAGGCAGTAGTGAATTCGGGTTGCATAAAAGGTACGGAATTTTTAGGCTGGCTGAAGAATTCTTAGTCTGTCAACAAGGACTCTATCCCATGGAGTTAGTCAGTCAGTTAGTTAGTTAGTTAGTTAGGTAGGTAGGTAGGTAGGTAGGTAGGTAGGTAGTCAGTCAGTTTGTTGGCTAGTTGGTTAGTCAGTCAGTCAGTCAGTTAGTCAGCCAGTCAGTCAGTCAGTCAGTTAGTTCTTACTCTTGGATTCGTTGGACGCATGTAGCACTCCACAATAACAGAAACTCTTGTTGCTGGAAACGTCATTAACAGGTAAACTAAACCAAAACACTCTTCGTGCACAGCAGGATTAATTCCACAAAGTCTCCAACTAGAGGTGCAGGTACCGATAGCGAGCCTAGGCTGATGTCACAGGTCGGGAGAGTGCGCAAAGTAGCGTGTTTCTGCAGTCAGAGCGGTGGAGGTGCCAGTATACTTCTGATTAAATAGCAGCTGCAGTCACGTGACTGAGATAGGAGGGCCGTAATGTTTGTGAGACTCGAGCTGAAGGTTGGTATGCAAAATGACGGAGACTTTATGGATATAACCCTGCAATATTTCATTCTGCATCCTACCTGAATATGGTACATGGTGTCAGGCCAGAGAGACAGCGTCACGCATGTGGAGTCAGTAAAAAGGTTCCCTTTAAGGCCTCCTCCATCAACTTCCCAAGTGACCAGATAAACACCTCGGGTCACTCGTGGTTCCCAGGCGACCTCTGCGATGACCAGCACTTTCTGGTGAATCAGAGACACCTCTCGGAGTTCCCACGTACTACCAACTTTATCCTGGAACACATAAAATTCTACATCAAATTCGTTTTTCAAAGCTATGAAGTCACAGTACCCAGTTATTTGACAGAAATACCGTGAGTTGAATAACAGTGCCATAATTTTACATTACACAATCTTGTTCTCACCCCACCCTCCCCGAAAATATAATTTAGTGACAAGAGAGACTGACTGCACTGGGCTAACACTGATCACGCAATTTCTACCGTCCTGTCTTCAATAAAATACATCTGGTGTGGTCTTAAATATCAGAACAGCATCCAACAGTACATAACATAAGTGCACGGGACTACTGCTGTAATGCCGTGGTAAACTTTACAGCAGTTACCATGGGAACATATTAATGCTTTAAAGACGAAGCGTATCTGTTTTGTATAAGGACTCAGTGCGTACCGCGCTGCAAACACTCTCCACTTCGGTTATAAAAACCAATCTCTTAATGTTTTATAAGGCAAAAGTTGCTGTTTGTTCTGAGATCCGTACAAAACACATAAAGGCAATGTGGGCACCACGTAGAATTTTTTAATGTTAAACCTGGTCGTATGTAAAGTTACCGCTAGGCTTTAAAAGGTTCAATCATGCGTGGGGAACCATGAAGGAAATACAGTACTTGCAAGACGCAGCGTATATTATTAAAATGGACCTTCAAGACATGGTAGCTCGTGGACGGCATTCAAACTACTAACAGTCTGTGTCATGAACTGGACTGAGCTGGCTCAGGATAGGGACAAGTGGCGGGCTCTTGTGAATGCGGTAATGAACCTCCGGGTTCCATAAAATGCGTGGAATTTCTTGACTAGCTGAGAAACTGTTAGCTCCTCAAGAAGGCCTCTGTTCCTTGGAGTTAGTTAGTTAGTTAGTTAGTTAGTTAGTTAGTTAACAGTCTATGTGTAAGCATGCGACGGACAAAAATGTGAAACAACTGTCTATAGTCAAGTACAGAGAATCTATTAGGAGACGCCGTAACGGCGTCACTGTGCTCTGTGTACTCACCACTGTAGGTGACTTGGTAGTAGTCGGGGTGACTTCTGTGTTGATTTTCTTGCGATGACCAGCCATGACCTTGCTAATGACCTTGTTGCTGACGTCACTTCCTATAGTACCCGCCGGAGAACCCGATTGAGACGGCGAAACCGGACTGTAGATTGTGACGAGTCCTTCTGGATCTACTACCAGGACTCTGATGGTAGCAGACTTTGCGTTGTTGCTGTCTGCGGCTGGCAGGCGCGTTGTCAGATCCATAGTCTGAGCGCACACAGCAGGAGTCAGTCATCGGACAGTGGGTAAAGCGAACGTGTGTCAAATAACATAACAAGAAAAAGTACAAGAAAAGCTAAACATCGCCAATAAAAAAGTCTGCCACTGGATACGATCCTGAACCATTCAGATCCGCTTCCCACCCCCCAAAACTCATTTCATTAACTTTATGGTCTTCAGAGATGTGATGTAATGTCGGCTGGTAGACACGAAACAAGCGTGATTTCAGGCTTGCCCCGCGATGTAGATGATACCCGTCATCTTCTGGGGTATTACGTAACGTAGAGTAGTAACTCTCTACCGACGTTTCGGGACAACCTATCAAATCCCATCTTCAAGGGTCAATAAGTCCAAGAAAAATTTGACCCGTTAGTATGTACCGAAACGTCGGTACAGAATTATCACTCAACGCTGCGTAATATCCCAGAAGACCACAGATATCAAACTTTCCGGGGGGGGGGGACCTCTGCTTCTAACGCCTACACCCTTTCCTACTCAAAACCTGCAGCAAATGCTCTTGTCGACTCACGAGAACATCTTCGACCTTGACAGTATTGGCCCATGGTCAAGTCAGACCGTTAGATGATTATGACCGGTAACCGATATATCGCAGTTAGACAATGCATTGGGGCTGAGGTGTAGTTGTGTCTTGTGTGTGCGAGTTCTTTGTCGTCTTTTATCTTGTAATAGCTGTGCATAAATACGAGCTTTGGCTTCTTATAAAACAAACGCTATACCTCTGTCCCGCTATGTGCCCTCATGGAGTGAACTGGGACACCTTTATCTTAACTTTTAGTATACAAGGGACTGTCACTGTGATTGGTGTTTATCGGTTGCTAGTCTCTAAAAACAAGTATAGGGTCAGACCTCTATCTTCTTCGTCTTCTGCTTCTTCTTCTTATTATTATTACTATATTTGTGTATGGATGTTCTTCATAACAGATATTTGTACACAACGCACCTGATAACTGCTAGTAACTTGACAAAGTAGAAACAAATGAGCACACAGAACCGCACGATGCCCAGTCACTTCTCTCCCCATGTCTTTTAACCGTTTAAAGACGGAGCGTATCGGTTTTATATAAGGACTCAGTGCGTACCGCGCTGTAAACACTCTCCACTTCGGTTATAAAAACCAGTCTCTTAATGTTTTATAAGGCAAAAGTTGCTGCTTGTTCTGAGATCCGTACAAAACACATAAACGCAATGTGGGCACCACGTAGAATTTTTTAATGATAAACCTGGTAGTATGTAAAGTTACCGCTAGGCTTTAAAAGGTTAAGCCAGTCCAGTCGGGTTGGCCGATACAGTAACATCAACAAACCTCTGCTCGGTACGCATCTCACCGACAGCCGTTTCTCTGTATTACGCTGTATACAGTCGAACCCGGTTATAACGTCATGAAACGGACTGAATATTTTGTGTCGTTATAAACGAGTGTTGTTATAACCGAGGAGTATAATGTTGTGGTTAACAGCGAGGAATTAATTGGTACCACAGAATATCTGACGCTATAGAGGAGTTGTCGTATAAACCAATGTCGTTATAAACGGGTTCGACAGTAATTTTATTTATCAATGTATTTCCAATAACCTTCTACACACACTTATGGCCTTCCTTTCAGAATGGTTACATACGTACTGTCTTATATACATTACTCGTTACATACCAGAATTAAACTTTTATCCATATTTTAAACTGTAACACGTATTTTAAACCGTGTAATTTTAATATTTAATATTTTACATGTGCACTGGTTCACATAGCTTTTGTAACATCTCATTGTATTTATTCTTCATAATGCACCTCCCTGAGGATGGTCACATGAGTGGCCGAAACATGTAGGTGGTACTATCACGTTTTATAACATATTTGCATAAACTTGTGTGCATTTGTCACCATATCTAAGTGTTCAATGCACGGTTATGGATCACTTAAAATTGATAAGGAACTCGTGTGCTTTTGATGCTGTGTCAACACGTGTCAAATCACACTGTCGTTCTTATATATATACACGCGACGCAGCACGTACGTACCTGCGCTATCTGGCGCCAACTGGACGACGTGCCGGCCTGGCGCCTCATCACAACATACACCAGCGGGCTGCTGGGACTAGTGATCGGGGGTCGAGGCCAACGCGCCACGGTTCCATCCAGTTTTATCACCTCTTCGCCGCGGGTGTGTATGACGGGTTGCGTCTGCTGCATCTGCTTCCCGGCAGTTTCTCTGTGGAAGCGACACGCTTGCTGGCAGCCGGGGAACTGCAGACAGGGCAAGCGTGAGGTAGACATTAGAAAGCTGTTAGTCGTTTAGCTGGTCAGGAAATGCTATGATTTCAAGGGACTTTAAGGTTCACTGAATTATTTAGAAAGGCCTGCCAATGACCCCTATCCTGAACTGGTAAAAATACGTCCGTCCTTTAACAGAGGATTCTAAGAGAATAATGACTTTAGTTTGCTGACTTCGGTGTCTAGGACTTCCAAGACAGGCAATGTACCTATAACGTAACATTAAGATGCGTTCGCGTAACCATTATTACCGTGGGAAAGCAATAAATATTACATATTCTGAGTGTGTGTCTGTAGCCTTAGTTATCCAGCACGCAAAGCGCATGCGCCGTATTATATTGTCATCTGTGGCCTGTCTGGCTGTACCATATTTTTCGACGTTATCTCATAAATGGCACGATTTTCTGGAAGAAGTTACTGAACACAGAATTTGTTTTGATTTTCTCTACAACTTTTGTCCAAAACATTTCCGATTCCCAAGAATAAGCCAGCGAGATGCTGTCACAAATGTACACAGGTCTTCATGTAAAGAACCCGTTATTCTTGTCAGATTTTAAAGAAACTTTAATTTTCTCGATAAATTTTAGAAAAAAAATCAAATGTCAAATTTATTATCGTGTAGGAAAAATGACTAAAGTTCATAAATGAAAACATTCCAGGCATGCAATAGTCACAGGCTAGGCTGTAGATAATTTCTTTTGGAACAAATAAATAATTCATTTTTTAAACCCGAAGTTAAGTTGCTAGGTCAAGGCTGCGTACAGAAAAGTCCGGTTGCATTAGATACAGTCCGACGAGCACGGACTTAACAGGAAGCAAACTGTCTTTCGTTTTGTGAAAGCATTGCCAACTTTATCAGACAACTTTTCTTTCCCCTTCAGCAGCTCACACCCTTCTCCCCAACAAATACTGACAGAGTTTAAACTCTGCTGACTTTGTAAAGGCACTTTCTTTCCCTTTCTCTATCCACCCTCCAACCAAAACTCCTTTTCATCGATCTCCTCCTTCCTTTTCATCCACTTTTATTTACTCTCTTCCCTCATCTCTCAAAAGGTAATCCTGTTTAACACAAACCAAATTCTTTCCATTCTTTCATCTTCTTCTTTTATAATATAAAATTTTCATTGTGAAAAATATATGGATGTCTCAACAGACATTTAGAGGCTTACAGCGTCGGAGCTCAAAATATGACGTCTAGTTAATTATATTGATTTTACTTGTTTACGTTAAAATAGGCTTATTTAGTTTAAACACACAGACGGCCGTGAACAAACATAATTTGTAGGGACTGACGAGAGAAGCCGGGCTCAACTGCGAACCGACAGTGTGAATTTCAAAACAGCCTGTTAATTACACAGCCTAGAGTTAAATAACCGAAGCCAACCGTTTTGTTCAAGGACAGGAATACATTTCTATTCATAACGGTGCGTAGAAAAGCGCTCTTAATGTATTCCTTTCACAGAGGGCACGGACTGTACTGTCCACAGACCACGAGATGATCCCTGCTACAAAATACGATAGGTGCGCATGCGCAAAATTTCGTGGCGAATGACGAGTAGCTACTAGCCGTCATGAAAACATTTCACACAGCGCATTCGTTCAATATAAGCTACTTGAATTGCTTGATGTTTTCAGTCTGCGTGGTAGTAGAGTCTGTCGCTGTCACAAATAGCATTACAGGAGTCCCCCTACTGCCAGCAGTCTCCCGAACCGCCCCAGACACACCCACCCCACCACAGCGATCATCACGTTGTGGGGCCTGTACGATGTCCAGTTAGTCAATACGTGGGCATGCTTCGTATCAGAAACTGCTCAAAGCATGTCGGTAATGTTATTTTGTATTAGGGTTTTAATAAGGAAACTTGTGGAGGTGATTCAAGTTCGTGTCTTGTCCGTCCAGGATATACGAAACACCTACAAATCGTTGCCTATAAGTTAATTAGAAACACACCAACAAGTATGCACAAAATCCACAAAGTTATGTTTACATTGACATTATCCCTACATGTTTCAATGGACATGCCATCGTCTTCAGGTGATACAAAGTGTTACAGGTGCCAAAGCATCAAGAAGTGTAAATTCTTCCTACATGCATCAAACCTGATCTATAATAAAAATCTAGGAAACGAGCAGCATATGTAAATATAACTTTGTGGATTTTTGTGCATAATTGTCGGTTTGTTCTAATTAACTTGTAATATGCATGGTGTACAACATATAAAATACATCGCCGCCTATAATTTAGCTGCTACATGGTGACCATGCGTCAAACACAAACCAAGCCAAAAGACTTAATTATACACACCTTATAAACTTATGTAACTTATGTCCAAAAACGGTTTCCGATAAGAAGTATGTTTTAATGCTTAACTATACTGGTGTCTGTTGCATGCACAATATTTTCCACAATTTTCACTGAGTAACAATGTGAATATTAAAACGAGAGGTATAATTACAGGTACACCGCACTATAATTTAACTCTTCTTACTGAACAAAGGTACAGCTTGGTCTTTCACTCCACACAGAAACTTGTAAAGTTCGGCCCAATGTTTACATAGCGTATAATTTCGTAACTACAGAATCTGCACTGACTGTGACTATATAAGGGGAATTCGTCGCCGAGAGACTGTCATCTGTTTACAGCGCTGAAGCGAAATTTTGGCGGACACAAATTTAAAGGCCATCGCAAGGTGTAAACAGCTGTGACACGGTGGCTGATAACACAGGACACGGACTGATATCAACAGGGAATAGAAAAGCTCGTCCCACGGTGTGATAAATGCCTCAGTTGTGGCGGGGACTACGTGGAAATGCAGTGGGACAGCAGAACAGTTAAATGTGGACTGTTCTTAGTAGAGTTGAATATAAGGAAGCCAAAATATATGTATTGTAAACTAATTTTCTTATCCACACTCTTAATCTAATGGGTTCTAAAAACAAAATGGAGGAGGAAAAACCCGCATCACAAGGTTCACTTTTGTTTTATTCTTTAGCTAATCTTTTTGGGGCCATCAAATCAAAGGCGTTCAGAAGCGGGAAAGACGTGTGCCACTCATGCAGGGAACAACATTTTAATCGAAAAATCAGCAGTTAAGTATTCATCCCGGTTATTAATGCTCAGCCAGCACCATCATATTAAGATGGTTTCAGGTTTCCGCCGCGACGTACACGGGATCTGCAGTCCTCTGAGATATTACGCAGCGTAGAGTGGTAATTCTGTACCGACGTTTCGGGACAACACATTGATCCTATCTTCAAGGATCCAAAAGTTCAAGAAGCCCTTGGAGATGATACCAATATGTTGTTCCGAAACGTCGGTAAAGAATTACCACTCTACGCTGCGTAATATCGCAGACGAGCGCAGATCTCAATAATATTAACCCTTTAAAGACGAAGCGTATCTGTTTTATGTAAGGACTCAGTGCGTACCGCGCTGTAAACACTCTCCACTTCGGTTATAAAAACCAATCTCTTAATGCTTTATAAGGCAAACGTTGCTGTTTGTTCTGAGATCCGTACAAAACACATAAACGCAATGTGAGCACCACGTAGAATTTTTTAATGTTAAACCTGGTGGTATGTAAAGTTACCGCTAGACTTTAACAGGTTAAGATGGATAGCAAGGAATCAGGGTGCGACAGCACGGATAGGACTCAGCTTGCTTAGGATAAGATCAGGTGCGGAGCGTGCGCAAAGTAAAAATAAAGATTCAAGTCTTCCTGGTTGCGACGCCATACCACCACTCCTGAACACTTCAAGACGAAGCCATAGGTTCCTTCGAAACGTCGCTAATCAGCGTGGCAACCCAGCAGACCTAACTGCTTGATACCAGCGATAATAAAACCTTTAATCTCTCAGGGGCTACAAAGTGGTGGATGTGTTCTTGACCACCAGGAACGGGCCAGTTTCTCAAAACGTAATCCGCTCCATTAAGGTCAAGAACTGCAGCAGCCAATAAACATTCGACACTAACGTGTGCAGTTGATATAAGTATCGTGATGTGAACGAAGGAACAAGCATTGGCCAATGATAATGTATAAAAAGCACAATAAGGTCATGCCGTCACTCAGCGCAAAACTTGTGGCGTCTACGTCACAACCGGAATATAATTAAGACGGGTCAAAGCTATCACCTGGGGCTGTTACGAGGCGAAGTTTAATTGGTAGAACAAAAATAAACGGTCGTAAGAAGTACGTGTATATTAGGGCAGTTGATAATCAATTAGCAAGTCAAACAGGCCGTCTGGCGGCAAAGAGATGCCTTCCGCCGTCGAGATATTCCCCTCATCATAAACTCCGCAACACTCTTCACGAGAAAAAGCGTCTATGTTGCGTCTGAAATGTAGAGTATAGCTGTCCATTCTCACGCCGTGTAGGCATATGGGGGGAAGTCAAGTTATAGCTCCACTCACTCTGAACCTCGGAATTAGATGGAGCTGAGTGGTTAACATCATGCCTCGGCCGCTTTGACCCGCCGGAAGGAACAGCCGGTACCCACTGGACGAGTCTCAAAGTTTTATCTATGTTTAGGAAGAAAGAGAAATTTCTCGTGCCTGCCGAAATAGGAACTCCCGATAGTCCAGGTGCAGGCAGATAAAAACGGATACAAAACATTGATAGGGAAAATTCGAAACATCATAGGGAAAGCAAACGAAACTGCCTTTAGATTTTAAAAAGTTTGATGGAGGTTAAATAAATTTAAACCTGAAAGGGTGCCGGTCTAGAAGCCAAGAATCAAAATCAGAACCTCTCAAATACGACCTTAATTACTCAATTTTGAGATATATAAAGGCGCATACAGGATGGTGCACGTCACTTGACACTAGGGGGGGAAATTTTGCGTCACCTGTACCTTGCGTCATCCTGTACAAAAATATACAGCGTGTTTTCTTTTGTGTCGGTACGCAAAGGTAAGGCGTACCGACGCGTTTATTAAGAGCGACACATTAGATGCATATCAGAAATTCAGAAGTGGGGGAAAAATACGCCGTATTTTTCGTTTCATATTGTTTTTATACCAACTCCATAACAATACCCAGCAAGAATGCCATATATACATATGTCTATTTTTTGTAGCAACGCAACTTTACTTACCGCCAAAAACCACTATCAAGCAGGGAGTATTAGTATTGGTTGCAACAAAAACATTTACACACACGTAAACAAATAATATTACATATTGTCCCTTAACCTTTTAAAGGCGAAACGTGTCTCTTTTACATAAAGATCCAGCTCGCACCGCGCAGTAAACACATTCCGTCTCGGTTACAAAAACCATCCACTTAATGCTGTATAGGGAAATAATCGCTGTTTGTTCTGAGATCCACACAAAACACGTAAATACACAGTGTGGGCAGAACGTAGAATTTGTGAATGTTAAACCTGGCGGTACATATAGTAACCACTGGGCTTTTAAACGGTCAATTGTCCTTTCAATTTAAGCTGTAAATCTAAGTTTTGATTATTTTGTTGCGCTGTATGTATGTGTTTATTTCTGTAATTTGTGTTGCAGTTTTTTGTACTAGTTGCGTAATTGACTTTTGCGTTATTCAGCTGGCGCTTCAATAAATGAGAACTGAATTAATTTCGTGAATGCGCACACGCGCTGTTGGTCCACGCCTGATGCAACGCGTTATGTTGTACAATGGCTTTAAATGAGAATGGAAACAGCGAAGACAATGACACGATGCAATTAAAGCGCAAAGCTACACGAATCTTTAGACAAGAAAAAGAAGCAATGAATCGACCGATTTACTGGTATAGTACGAGGTCCGCCTCTGTTTCGCCTCTTTTCCTTTTCGCTTCCGTTCCTCTGCAAAAGGATTTCGTACGTACAAAAAGGAAACGAAAGACTTTTATCTGTAAAAGTTGCGGATTCTTTATCCGCGTCGCTTATATGAAGCAGAAATTCCTTTAATATGACCCTGTAACCCCCGCGCACTGCTCACTTGCAAACCAATCTCCTTCTGTCTCTATCGATCACAGATCTTCAAAGTGAGACACTGGGCAGGGGGGAGATGGGTTATAAAAGGAAATTGCAACACGCCTTTTAATATCAAACAAAATTACACATAAAAGACTCAAAATTGCTAAATTTAATGGAATCCTCAACGGAACCTAACGTGTTCAGATGACTTTAAGCAAAATTCGTGCAGCCAAAGAACACGTACTAAACAGAGGCTTCCGTTATGGGATGTAACGATGTGTTTTTGGGTGAATGGCTTCCGACGTTTCGTAGGGTTGCTGTGCCGTCATCTTCAAGGTTCCAGACGTTTGAGAAGACGAAACAACCTTTAACTGTGGGCCACCCAGACATGAGCGATTTGGCTAAATGCCACAAAATGCCTTTAAAATAGAATATTAATATACAGAAATATCAAATTGTGTTCCTTTTATTAATGTCTGTATCAGATTGCAATCAACTGCACAGCTTCATTAAGCAGAAACACTGATGCAGTTATGTCTGTTCCAGATGGCACTTGTATGGGGCTGATGCTCACTGGAACGTGAAGGAGCTAAAGGCTCCACGGGATACAGACTGCACACCACCGCTCTGTGCCTCTGAAGGTGCAGGCGACGTCGTCTTTCGAAAAGTCTGTAACCGAAGACCCAGCGACGGAGGACCTTTTTATCAGACTAAGCAGGAAGCCTAACTAACTAACTAACTAACTAACTAACTAACTAACTAACTAACTACCTACCTAACTAACTAAACTGACTGACCGACTAACTAACTAACTAACTAACTAACTACCTAACTAACTAAACTGACTGACTGACTGACCGACTAACTAACTAACTAACTAACTAACTCCATGAAGCAGAGGCCTTCTTGAGAAGCTAACAGTTTCTCAGCTAGTCAAGAAATTCCCCGCATTTTATGGACCCCGAAGGTTCATTACCGCATTCACAAGAGCCCGCCACCTGTCCCTATCATGAGCCAGCTCAATCCAGTCCATGCCTCCATCCCACTTCTTGAAGATCCATTTTAATATTACGCTCCCATCTACGCCTGGGTCTCCCCACCAAAATCCTGTATGCAAATCTCTTTTCCCCCATACGTGCTACATGCCCCGCCCATCTCATTCTCGATTTGATTGCCCGAATAATATTTAGTGATGAGTACAGGTCATTAAGTTCCTCGTTATGTAGTCTTGCAGGAAGCCTAACCTACAACGAAATGTAACTATTCTTTCGATAACACAACAATAATTAAAAGTTACCACACTTGTATGTATTATAAAAACAGTATCAAGACTGCAAGTGCTGGTGAAGCTTACTACAGCATCTAACGTAAGAATGTTGAAAGGAAGGTGCTAAATTTCAACGTAAGTGCGTGTTTCAATAAGCGATGCATTTCGAGAAATCTCACGACAAATCACGTCTAAGTTAACGTACCAAATACCAGCGCTGTGCAGTCGGTACACAAAAGCTCCGACTCCGACTCCTCGAGTTTTAAAACTCCGACTCTGACTCCTCGAGTTTTAAAACTCCGACTCCTCGAGTTTTAAAACTCCGACTCCGACTCCTCGAGTTTTAAAGATCCGACTCCGACTCCTCGATTTTTAAAACTCCAAATCCGACTCCTTCACAAAAGCTCACTATGTATTATGTGGTAATGGTAAACCTATAAGACATTTCATCACCACCACGTGAATCATCAGGCTACTGTTTAGACTTATAACCTGTATTTAAGTATAAGTCTAGTGGTTACTGTAGCTATCAGGGCTCTGGAGTTGGAGTATCTAGTTAAGATTTTAGATTGAGGTCGGAGTCTGAGTCGGTACATTTTTACCGACTCAGACTCCACCTAAAACTCCTTCCAACTCCGACTCCACAGCCCTGCCAAATACACCTCTAGCAGTAAAATTCACGACAAAAATGATACAGTGAAACTCGGTTAAGAAAAACCCAGTTAAGAAAATTTCCCGCCTAAGAAGTCAGGATAAAAAAAGCACCAAAATTCTCCCATTTCATTAAAATTACCCTTTTCAGAAATTTGTCACTTAAGAAGTAGGATTTTCTTGAAATTTTCAAAATTTTCTTAACAGGGTTTCAATGTATTGTTTTTCTAACAAATATAGTTGTGTGGAATCTTTCAATTATCATCATATTATTGAGCCACGTAACACAACTGAGTGTATTCTGTCAAGATCAATCACGTTTTGTTCTACACTATGATTAGCATAAAACTGTGTGAATAATCATATCTGTTGCACTATATGCCACTATTGCACTAACATCACAATTCGGCAAATCATTCCTCTGCTTGCCCCCTTCATCCTATTCAAAGTAAAATTCATCTCTCCCTCCTTCTAAAAAAGAAAAAGAAGGGATATTTCACAGGGGTGGTTATTACACTAGCCATTTGGCCTTTATCTTAATGCACCTCCTCTTTTTCTTCTGTCTTTTTTAAAAAAAAGGAAGTTTTCGAAAAGTTCTCTTTGAATTTGTCTCCCTTAGAATCCGACGTAAGATGAATTATAAACGCTAAAAAACGGCTTCTCTTGATGGTACTTTAAAATAAATTGATCGACGTACTTAGGAGAAAGACGGCGCCATTCTTCCTCATTTCCAGCTCTTAAATGCTGGCAAGGAGAAAATGTAATGGTACCTATGTTTTTCAGAGCAACACACAGCAGTATATATTGGCTGCAGGACGGCAAGCAGGCGAACGTGCTCCGACCTTCCACCGTAATTAGCGGTTTTATTCTTAATCCCTAACAAAGACGAAGCGTATCTGTTTTATATACGGACTCAGTGCGTACCGCGCTGTAAACACTCTCCACTTCGGTTATAAAAACCAATCTCTTAATGTTTTATAAGGCAAAAGTTGCTGTTTGTTCTGAGATCCGTACAAAACACATAAACGCAATGTGGGCACCACGTAGAATTTTTTAATGTTAAACCTGGTGGTACGTAAAGTTACCGCTAGGCTTTAAAAGGTTAAAGTAACAAAATACATCAAGCTTTGTTCGAAACAGAAACGTTGAATAGGGGATCCGAGTCACGTGATTTCTTCCCGATAAATTGCTTTCAGCAGAGCACACTGTGGGTTGGATGGTCCAGGGATGCAATCCCAGTGGGGTCGAGATTTTCCGCGCTTTTAGCGCATTTGCTCTGCTACTCTCCCTAAAAGATTAAATGCGTGACTATATTCAATAAAAAACACAGAAAATGCAAATAATTTGAAGGTTCCTTTTACATGAGGCAGGCCGTACATAACATTCATCTGCATCCTAGCATCAGATTTAAAGTCGATCATATTCGATCAATCGTAAAAAGCGAGAGTTCTTATACTTAGCTGGATTGCCATGTTTAGAAAGTCAATACTTTTGGGCCTCAGACTGTACCTCATAAAGAACATAACGTCACTCAATTATAAAGAACAAACACGGCACTATTTTATCGTAAACTTGAAACGCCTTTTATTTTTGTCCGATTTTAATTAAAATCAAAAATTTGTGGACAAATTCAGTAACAAATACCAAATGTTAAATTTTACGAAACTGCTTCCACTGGGAGTAGCGCCGTTCCATTCGGACAGACAGGCGGACAGACAAGATGAGGCTAACTATAGCTTTTCGCAACTGCTGGAAAACTTAAAAGTCCGCTGCAGCAGACAGTCCCATGCAACTTGATTGCAATTTATGGTTTACATCATTTGGACCGATAGTGTGAGAAACGAAGAAGTACTTTTGTTTCTTGATTTTTAGGCCATTGCACGATGTGCCAGATGAACTAACTGACGATGTTTCGGAGCTCCCTCTGGGTTCCATCTTCACTGATCAAACGAAAAAGAATGAAGATGGGACCCACAGGGAGTTCCGAAACGTCGCAAGCTAACTCACCTCGTACATCTTGCAATTACCCAAAAACCAGGAAACGGTACTTACGTCACAGTGCAAGCTTAAAACCAAAAAGTATTACACAGAGTCAAGGACGGGAGGCATGTCCTACATACAATAAAAAGAAGGAAGGCTAACTGGATTGGTCACATCTTGCATAGAAACTGCCTTCTGAAACATGTTATAGAAGGAAAGAGAAAAGGAAGAATAAAAGTGACGGGAAGACGAGAAGGAAGATGTAAGCAGCTACAGGATAATCTTAAGGAAACGGTAGGTTTTGGGAAACTGAAAGAGGAAGCACTACACCGCACGCTGTGGAAGAGGTTACGGACCTGTCGTAAACAGACTGCGGAATGAATGAATGAATGAATTAATTAATGAGTGAATGAATGAGTGAATGAATGAATGAATGAATGAATGAGTGAATGAATGAATGACGTGGAAATTTATATCAGATGACATTTCCTGTCCTGCAGGTACCTCACTGACACAACCGTTGAGCCACCACGTTCTCCCGACTTCATTCCTATACCACTTTATCTGTGGGGACACTTAAACACCCTAGCCTATTCAGTTCCAATAGAAAATGAACAGACATTTCACCAACACATTTTTTTATGCATCTCAAACCGTTCGCAACCGCCCAGTGACCTTTGAAAGTGTGTGACAGTCCACGATCAGACGTGTGCATTTGTGAATTGACTTGCAAGAAATTTTTAGCATTTGTTGTGAATTGTGACGTCATACACAGTAAGAACTCAACAGTTATTAAACTGGGAACGTGTGTTGTAAATGTATTGTCAGTTGTAAGTAAAATATTACATATTTCAGTTACTTATTGCTCAATGTAATCTTTCAGTTAAACTCAAAAAATCTGAAGTATGTTTAAATGAACTTCTTTCTTTGTTTTGGTGTGCAGAATTCAGTCTTATGAGCTTGTCCAAGCATTTCAGATGGATAAAATATATCTGCAAAACACTGAAAAACTGACAATTTATTCCACAGTTACAGTGTGTTTATAAACAGGTCAAATTACTATACAATAACTCAAAATATTTATTGCCAACGTAATGTTTCGTTTCGTTTCGCAGTCCTTCCCTCTTCTACCTACTCACAGTAGGTGTCGAGGTTGTTTATTTTCACTTGATCACACTCAGACACACACCACAGTCGGTAGGACACCCCTGCACGAGGGATCGGCCCATCGCAGAGACCTCTACCTGACAACACAAACACTGTACAAGACAAAAAATTCATGACACCGGTGGGATTCGAACCCACGATCCCAGCAAGCGCTCGCCCGCAGACCCACGCCTTAGACCGCGCGGCCACTGGGATCGGCCAACGTTAGTGTAATAAGCGAATAAATATAAATTTTACTTTGCAGATGAACTAAGCTGTCACTTGTGCCATTAGGCTCCACAACTGCTTACGTCATAACTATGTGAAAAAAAGGAATTAGAAGGCTTTGAACAGCTACTTACAGTAGATACAGAAATGGCCGCGGTGGCGCAGTTGGTTGAAGTACTGCGCTACAAGACGGAAGGTCGCGGGTTCGATTCCCGATGGCGCCATTGGAATTTTTCATTGGCATAATACTGTCGGCCGCACTATGGCCCTGGGGTCGACCCAGCCTCTAACAGAAATGAGTACCAGGAATATTTCCTGGGGGGGTAAACGCGGCCGGTGCGTATGGCTGACAACCTTACCACCTTCCAGTGCCGATTGTCTAGAAATCTGGGAGTCCAACCTCCTGGAACCCTAAGGACCTGTCCAGGCCTGTAATGGGACTCCTTTACCTTTTGTACCTTTACCATCATACGGATAAGCAAAGAAGATAAATTGCTAACTGCTAATAACAGAAGGTGCAAATACGGATTATATATTAAATCCTTTATATATCTCTTTTATTACGTACAAAATTCAACACGAGTAAAGAAATGGAGGTTGGTAACACTTGTTTGGCTAAACCAACTCAGACTTCTATCTCATTAAATTCCTACAGCACCATTAATTAATCACGTTTCACAGACTAAATTTACGCCCCGCTCTTCCGCTCTTACCTCCCACGGGGGGGGGGGGGATGTGAAGAGCTATCATGCAGTCCCTCCTGCTTAGGCGACCATACCAACCGCCTTTCATGACCTGACAACAGATACCGTGTTCGTGCCTGTTAATTCTGACAACTAATAAAGAAAAAAATATCCATTTTAAGGGAGGAGAGATGTTTTCAATGTTTATTTAACTCGTCGTTACTTTTTAAATACGTTACGTGAATACTTGTGGGGGTAGTGAAACCGTGAATGCGGTCGGTCGTACCCAGGCCGCCGTACAATTAAGTTTACAACAGGCCGATCTCAGTTTGTAACAACAGCAGTTGAATTTAACTGAGATGTTAAGTCAATGGAGCTATTTTTCGCTATCCATCCCGCTGTGTATGCAGACTTACATAAATAACACTACGTATTCCGTCTGACACACCCTGTATTTATTATTTTTTTCAGACACTACATGTTTCGATCATCGTCAGGTGTTTGTTTATATAAAAACTTAAAACGCAAGGTAAAAATGTAAATTTTTGCGACACCTCATAAGTGATACAAAATATATAAATTTATACAAAATATATTTTTTGTATTTTATACATTTTGTATATTTAACTTTTAAAGCCTAGCGGTAACTTTACGTACCACCAGGTTTAACATTAAAAAATTCTGCGTGGTGCCCACATTGCGTTTATGTGTTTTGTACGGATCTCAGAACAAACAGCAACTTTTGCCTTATAAAACATTAAGAGACTGGTTTTTATAATCGAAGTGGAGAGTGTTTACAGCGCAGTACGCACTGAGTCCTTATATAAAACAGATACGCTTAGTCTTTAAAGGGATAAACACATTTTATATAATTTGTGAGACGTCACAAAATTTTGCATTTTCACCAGCAATATAAAGTATTTTTGTAAATAAACGCCTGATTATGATCGGCTTGATCGAAACATGTAATGTCTGAAAAGATACTAATAAATACAGGGTGTGCCGGACGGAATACGTAGTGTTATTTATGTAAATGTAGCTACACTCTTTTTTCTTTTTTGGAATGCAACCTTCACACGCCTTAACAAACACACAGACCTTTACCCGACTGAGTACCTAGGGCTGCAACCTTTAAAGGGGGTAGGTTTTCTTTTAATACATATTCCCTCTTGTCAACATTTGAAATAACGCAACATCCACTGTCAGCCTCTCTACATTCCAGCCGCGCCTCGCCCTTCGATGTTCAGTAACGTCTTTACTTCCGAAAGGAGCAGAATAAACTAACTTAAAACTGCTATATCCTCAGTTTTGGGTAAAGATAAAGCAGTCCCATTGGAGGCCTGGACAGGCCCTGAGGGTTCCAGGAGGTTGAGGCTCCCAGATTTCTAGACAATCAGCACATGAAGGAGGTAAGGTTGTCAGCCCTACGCACCGGCCGCCTTTACCCCCAGGAAATATTCCTGGTACTCATTTCTGTTAGAGGCTGAGTCGACCCCAGGGCCACAGTGCGACCGGAAGGGTTATGTCAAAGCAAAATTGCAGTTACACAATTGAGAATCGAACCCGCGACCTTCCGGCTTGTAGCGCAGTGCCTCAACCAATTGTGCCACGGCGTGGCCCCTCGAATTTTGGGTAGAGGCCTCAAATGGGACGGCGTGGAAGGAATTTATCTGGCTCAGGATAGAGACAAGTGGAAAGCTCTTGTAGGAACGGTAACGAACAATCATGTAGCATAAAATGTGAGGAATTCATGATTGTTCACCATTAGTCATCACTTAATTCCCACACAAGACTTGAGGGAACACACGGTGACAACTTTAATTTCACTCTTTCTGATAAACAAAACACAAATTTAAACACCGCCAATAACTAAACACTTAACACCGTTCCCTTTAACACTAACCTCTCTTCACCTCGGTTTTGTAACTGTCTGTATAGTGACTAGACCGCAGCCTGAATCTAGGTTCAATTCCAGGCATGGACAATACAGTCCCTTCGCCCCAACGTCCAGACTACTTCTGGGGCCCATTCAGCCTCATATTTAAAGGACTTCTGGACGTCTTACCCCGGGGGTAAAGTGGCCGGGGCTTGAAGCTGATCACAGCTTCATCTACTCCCCCTATATGACTTCATGGCTTGGATATAAACTGAAATTTACTTCATCCTCATCCTCGCCGCCAAAATTCCATATGCCACTCTTGCGCTCATCATAATTATAACGTGGTTATGCGAAACTTAAATGAGGAGGTGGACACAAGGTGGCAGCCCTGTAGACAGGCAGGCAGGTTTTAAAACTAACATAGCAGGAAGTAGGAGGCGGTACCACAGTGAATTTGGCTTGGACAGAAATGTGAAGAGAAGAAGGAACTTGACTTGTCTGAACGCACGCCTTCTTTGTTTTTAACATGGGTTTGATGGGTCGGGGGCGGAAACTCATAGCTTTACATATTGTTTTGTACACTCTAACCCCTTACAGTCTTAAGGCCGGTGGTTATAAAACTATCAAATATTATAGGGGTGCCCAATTAAAACAGTAAGCAAATGACACTCCCAAATCCTACAGCTTAGGACAACATACAACAGTTATGCATTTATAATGTGGTTAACTATTCCAGGTACCAGCACTGCCAACATGAAAGCCAAACATCACATTCTGAGCCAGTTTTATCCACCTCTGACCCTCACAACCTATACTGACGTTCCCTTATCGATTATTAAATTTTTCGGATTTCCTCGAAAAATTCTCTACGCATTTCTTGTGTACATTATCAGTGTTAAATAACATGTCCTGTTGAGACCTTCGTGCTTCTCGGATATTACGCAGTGTAGATAGATATAGTTACGGACGTTTCGGGACAACCAATCTGTCCCATCTTCCAAGGGTCAGTAAGTTCTTCTCCTTGACCCTTGAAGACGGAACCGATCTCATTTATACAGCGGCGGAAGCCTGAAATCACGAACATGTCATGTTCCTTCTAACATCGTTCACTTAGCCACCATTTCTACAAGTCATGAAATTTTCAATATCTGTGTGTCTCTGATGAAAATGCATCACAGTTCTAGCTGTTTGTCCTATGTAAGATTTGACGTCACACGGGTGTTGAAGATTCAAGTCTTATAAGATGTGACGCTGTGTCATTGGGTGAATACTTCCCGACGTTTTGAAAGATCGTAATTCTTTTTGGACTACTTGATCCTGAAAATTAGGGCCCTACGATTTTCCAGAAACGCCACAAGGACTCAAAAAATAAAATAGTGTCACATTCCAGAAGAAATATCACAGTTTCATATTCTTAGTATATTTAATCACGTAGCTTTCAGCCTATGCCTAAAAACCTGTTTCTGAAGCTACCTGTCTCTTTCTTAGGGTAAAGGGGGGCATAATCTGAGGGTTTCGTTAGAGTCCAAAACTAACCACAATCGTCCCTCCGTACTTTACCTGCATAATGTACTGAGAACTTTGTTGTGAGATATAACTAACCATAGCGCTATATCTGAAATGAACAGATGTTAAGGGTAATGGCACTGTCCACACACGTCACGTGTCTGCATGTAAAGTGCAATCGAGTTATTGAACCTTGAAGATGGAACCGATAGGTTGTCCCGAAACGTCGGTAAATAATTACCACTCTACGCTGCGTCATACCCCGGAAGAATGCAGTTCTCATCTACATGGCGGCGGAAGCAAGAAATCACATATAATCGAGTCGTGGGAACGCAAAAAACAATTTTCGACAAGGTGAACAAAAATACCCAGATGATTCCTTTGACTTGTGTCACATTTACCGACAGCCGGTGGGAAACAGACAAACGGCCAATATTTGTACAAGTGCACTGTTCCTATGTCACTGAAAGTAACCAGAAGTATCAAGGGTTTGTCAAACACACAAGGCGTGGGAACGGGACTTTAAATATTAGCGACAGGCCTGCGTATAAACCATGGCGCTTATTGGCATGCAGTACCATTGGGTTACCCTACACTCTGATTTTAACGTCAGTACAAACAACAATAGAAACAACAGCAACATCAACAGGATCAACATCAGCAACATCAACAAGAGCAGCAACAGAAATATCAGCAGTATCAACATCAACATCAACATCATGATCAACAACAGCAGCAGCATCAACGTTAGCATCAAGAAGAAGAAGAAGAAGAAACAGGACGACGACGACGACGACGACGACGACGACGACGACGACGACAACAACAACAACAACAACAACAACAACAACGCTAATGTCCTTAACATAGCAGTTTCTTTGTTCAGAACTCAAACAAGTACTTACACAGATGCCCCGTTCCGAACACATGGCGCCCCACACCGGAAAATTGGACTGCAGCAGCTCGCAGTTCTCCCAACACTGCAAAAAGAAAACGAACAAATTAAAGTTGGAGAAGTGCGTGGGGCAAAAGTTCAGATCCAGAAGTTTCCTAACCTTATACAGAAAGGACGACTTTCTTCCTCCCTCTAGCGTCGCAGATGGCAGCAGTGTTTGTAAGTTGCATAAACAATCTATCTCTGTGACAATGCAACCCGAAAATTCAACACAGCTAACACAAAACCGAGCCATTTCAACCCATTTCACGTTCTTAATAACGAATTTCCTTTTCTAACTTAATAATGATATTTCCACTTCGAAGAGTATTCACTCGACCGACATATTTTATGTCTAAACAATACACAGCGGTCCGTCAATAACTGGAATCTCCGGGTGTTCCGGACAATTTGGGCCAACTATAGCCCAGTATTTCGCAGTGGTATTATACTTTCAAGGTCAATGGACAACTTGGCCCTTAAAACAATGCAATACAATCCTTTCAAAGAGTGGTAAATATACCAGTCGACAAGGAATAACACTCAGAAACTTGAACGTTGAGCAATACCGCTGTAAGAACCTAAAATCGTGCAACTCTAACTGTATCACTTCGCTAACTGACGCGTCAGTGCTTCTACGGTAAAGATAAAGGTTCACCCTATAACAGACCCTGAGGGCCCAAGAGGGGTAGTAGAGGTATAGCTCTACCCGTTCGTGAGCCTCAGCACAAGGAGGGGATGGGTTGGCTAGCCCCACGCCCCGGCCGCTTTACCCCCGGGAAAGAGACCCGGTACCCATTGCACAGGAGGCTGCGTGGGCCCCAGGGCCGGTCTGGACGGCTGCAGAAAATCTCGCCCCCACCGGGATTCGATCCCCGGACCGCCCAGCCCGTAGCGAGTCGCTATACCGACTGAGCTATCGCGGCGCACGTACTTCTACGGATTCTCCTTAAAAAAGAAAAGCAACAGAAATAATGACGCGTGTAATTATTTATACCGTGCGCTTTTAATAAACTGCTACTCCGCCCATGTTTGTACGGCAACTACGGTAATCTTTCACATTAAGCATCTTTAATACGTTTAATAAATGATGTAAACAGGTACAGGCCACTGCTTAACCTTTTAAAGCCTAGCGGTAACTTTACGTACCACCAGGTTTAACATTAAAAAATTCTACGTGGTGCCCACATTGCGTTTATGTGTTTTGTACGGGTCTCAGAACAAACAGCAACTTTTGCCTTATAAAACATTAAGAGATTGGTTTTTATAACCGAAGTGGAGAGTGTTTACAGCGCGGTACGCACTGAGTCCTTATATAAAACAGATACGCTTCGTCTTTAAAGCAACCAGTACAGGAGGGCACCCACACAACTATTCGTATCTGTCCATAATTACGTTCGGTTTAAAAACAACAAAGATATGACATCACACATCTTTTGCATATGTCGCCGTGACGCCGCGTGGCGAAGCATCTTGTAAATACAGTCGAACCCGGTTATAACGACATCGGTTTATACGACACCTCGTCTATAGCGCCATATATTCTGTGGTACGAATTAATTCCTCACTGTTAACCATAACATTACACTCCTCGGTTACAACAACACTCGTTTATAACGACACAAAATATTCAGTCCGTTTGATGATGTTATAACCGAGTTCGACTTAGCAACATCTTTAATTATTTAAACCGCATATCAGTAATGCCGAAACAGGGGTGGCTGATCGCTTTATGCATTATTTTACCTTACTGCTGGCAAATACCGGGTACGCAGGCTCGACGAAAAGGAACTGCATAGATCTAGGGATGTTTTATTACATGTAGGAGCACAATTTATGTTTGAGGAGCCGGAATAGCTCAGTCAGTATAGTGATAACGCTACGGACTGGGCCATCCGAGGTTGGAATCCCGGCAGGAGCAAACGACTTTTCTCCAAATCGTCCAGACCTGCCAGGGGGCCTAGCCATCTTCCTGACGAATGGGCATCGGGTTTCTCTCCTGGAAGTAAAGTACCCGGGGCTTGATGTTAACCACTCACGATCTAGTGCCAAGGTTATGAATGAGTGGAGCCATACCTCTACTCCCACAGGTGTCGATAGGGAAAACTTTATGTTTACAGTGTTGGATGACTAGAGCATTTTTAGTTACAAACTTGCGTTCTTAAATCCACGTTCATTAAAATTGTCACAGCAACCGTGTTACGCTTCTCTGTGTAGTTGCTAAAAGTACCTATTAGCTTCTTTATGTCCGTCCGTCACTCCGAATGTATCAGCGCGGCTACCACTGGACGGATTTCGATGAAATTTGATATTGAGGACTTTTATGAAAAACCGTCTACAAATTTCAGATTTATTTAAAATCGGACCAAAACCTCGGGCACTTTACATGAAGACCTAAGCACGTCTATACTGTTGCCGGTGACATAAAGGCGCCATGAAACCATTTTCACGTACCACTTAGCTCAATATTATAAACAGAAGGCATTTTCGTATTCCCACGGCAATAATGGTTACGGGAACACGACACAATACTAAGTTAACAGAACACTGTTTATATTCTGTTGTCGTCATCCGGATGTCACGTTGATTTAACCCTTTAAAGACGAAGCGTATCTGTTTTATATAAGGACTCAGTGCGTACCGCGCTGTAAACACTCTCCACTTCGGTTATAAAAACCAGTCTCTTAATGTTTTATAAGGCAAAAGTTGCTGTTTGTTCTGAGATCCGTACAAAACACATAAACGCAATGTGGGCACCACGTAGAATTTTTTAATGTTAAACCTGGTGGTATGTAAAGTTACCGCTAGGCTTTAAAAGGTTAAGGACGGAGCGTATCTGTTTTATATAAGGACTCAGTGCGTACCGCGCTGCAAACACTCTCCCCTTCGGTTATAAAAACCAATCTCTTAATGTTTTATAAGGCAAAAGTTGCTGTTTGTTCTGAGATCCGTACAAAACACATAAACGCAATGTGGGCACCACGTAGAATTTTTTAATGTTAAACCTGGTTGTATGTAAAGTTACCGCTAGGCTTTAAAAGCCTAAACTGCAAGCTACATAAATGACCAAATGGAAGAATGTTTTAACAAAGTGCTCAGCAAGGAATGCGTTCAAATTTTTTTCGTATATTTACACAATAAGGCAAAGCCGTTGTGCCGATGTCAGTCCACCGGCTATCCGCCTGCTTTACCGGCATTTCGGTGAAGAGCTCTGGAATATACGGATGCGTTAAGATAGGAAGTAATGCGATCATTAAAACAGTACGACATAATGATGGCGGTGCTTTTAGATACCACTTTAAGAAAACGAAAGAACCACATTTGTCATTGAGGCCGTAGAATGTGGTAAATATGTGGCGAGGACTGACATTTTACACTGCAGAATACACACTGGGGAATAATTCAAAGGGCGTAATGAAAAGTTACATGACGCGACAAGGAAATCACATGCCGCCTGGATTATTGTAGCGATTTATAGTTTTTTGAGCAAATACGACTTGAAGTATAATATACAGACGTCCTTCTTTAATTTTGCCCCCCCCCCCCCCCCACAAAGTTGTCTCGCTTCCATTTTCACAAATTTTAGTCAAGAAATATTCGTTGCGCGCACTCCAATTAACGTTGTTTGACTGACATCTGGCGGCGAGATTTTTAACAGCCAGACAGTCGTGTAATTCTTATTTAATAAATATTGTGTTCTTCGCTGTTTCGCTTTACGTTACGATATTCAAGAATATGACACCAAAGATGAAAAAGATCCCCCTGTATCAGTAATAAAATTATTGTAGTTTTCTACTTTTGTGAAGAACTGTACCATCTGCACACGTCCAGTTTGTCGGATATAAAAATAAGATTTCGCACAGACGCCATGTTTGTAAATGTCGACTTACAAAACATCATTTCATACATTCAGTGTTTCACATGCCTTATCTTTGTCCCACATCTCACATTGGCCTATATAAAGCAGTCCCATTACAGGCCTGGACAGGCCCTGAGGGTTCCAGGAGGTTGAGGCTCCCAGATTTCTAGACATGGCACATGAAGGTGGTAAGGTTGTCAGCCCTAGGCACCGGCCGCCTTTACTCCCCAGGAAATATTCTGTTAGAGACTGAGTCGACCCCAGGGCCATAGTGCGACCGGAAGGGTTATGTCAATGAAAAAATCCACTGACACCATCGGGAATCGAACCCGCGACCTTCTGGTTTGTAATGCAGTGCCTCCACACTGGCCTACATAGCTGCAGCATTTCGTTAGTCTTCCGAACCAAACCGGAAGTTCTTAAAGCAATTCATCCCCGTTGTGTACACAATACAACCACAAGTGTAATACACTCAGCCTAAATAAACTTTTACAATACCAGATATAAACAACCACAAGCTGTTTGCGCCCTCATCCCTCCTATATCTGACATATAACATTTGTGTTTTGACTGGGTATATTACACTTTTGGGACACGCAGTGTCGCAGCTGGTGGAGGCACTCCGCTACAAGCCGGAATGTCGCGGCTTCTATTCCCGATGGGATCATTGGAATGTTTCACTGACTGAACACATCCGGCCGCACTATAGCCCTGGGGTCTTGTCAACCTCCAACACAAATGAGTATCAGGGATATCTCCTGGGAGTAAAGGCGGCCGGTGCGTAGGGCTGACAAACTTACCACATTCATGTGCCGATTATCTTGAAATTCTGGGAGCCTCAACCTCCTGGAACCCTAAGGGGTGGCTTTAACTTTTACATTGTACTTCGGTTAAATAACAACTTGAAACGACATTTTAGTATTCTAAGGAAGAGTTCGCATTAACATACGTTTCACATTTATCCAAAACAATTTCAGGGCCCTTGGTATGTGGCGTTAGTGTGCTACCGCTATAAAAATTCGGGCGATCGCCATGTTATTAATACTGACTGCAGGTAAACAAAATGGAGGGCGTCCAAAATGCGCACAGTGGTATCAATGCTTATACAACAATTCGTGGAGAATCGTCAACTGGTTTCAAATTCGAGCGGACACACACACACACACACACACACACACACACTCGCTCTCTTTCTGTCTCTGTCTCTCCGGAAAGTAGATCTGAAATACCTGGGAAGTTTTGAAATGTGGTGCTGGAGAAGGCTGGAGAAAATCAGTTGGACCGATCGTGTGAGAAATGAAGAAGCATTACAAAGAGTCAAGGGGAGGAGAGGAATATCCTACATACAGTAAAAAGGAAGAAGGCTAACTGGATTGGTCACATTTTGCGCAGTAACTGCCTTCTAAAACACATTACTGAAGGAAAGATAGAGGTAAGGATAGAAAAGACGGGAAGACGAGGAAGAAGAAGTAAGCAGCTACTGGATGACTTTACAGAAAAGAGAAGGTACTGAAACTTGAAATAGGAAGCACTAGATCGCGCTCTGTGCAGAATTCGCCCTGGAAGAGGCTATAGACCTGTCGTAAGACAGACTACGTAATGAAAGAGAAGGCATCCCCCCCAATGCAGTTATTTTCTGCACTTAGTACGAATTACACAGTAAGAAGAAACGTCATAATGAGGTTCCTGCAGTGGACACTGAACAGATGCGCTCTTTAGAATCGCACTACAGTCCATCTTGAATCAGGTAGGATACTCAGTTTAACGAAGATTGGCTTTCTTCAAGTGACAGTTAAACCCAAATGACAGGCTAGACTAATGGGTGGTTATAAAAACCAGATCCCAGCAGATCTTACGTTTATGAAAGGTTAACGGACTTCAGTGAAACACAAGCCAAGGTCAAAGCAACTTTTATTTATAGCACATAATTTAGGGTCTTTCATAGCTTTGGTTGGACATCAACCCTCGACATCAACACAAATCGTTAAATCGATTTGCATTACAAAGCGACCACAATCGATAATCGATTCTTCACACTTTCCCATACTAATCTTACTCAGTCCGCGTTTCTCTCTCATTCATTAACTAATGAAGAAACAACTCAATCCTGGATAGCTCAGTAGGCATAGTGACTACGCTACGTACTGGGTTAAATAACTTAGGATTCGTGGTTCGAATCCCAGCAGGGGCACAAGTCTCTTCTCTCTTGCAAAACATCCAGACCGTCCCTAGGGCCCACTCAGCTCCATACCCAATGGGTACCAGGAAGGCATCACCCGGGATTAACCTTTTAAAGCCTAGCGGTAACTTTACGTACCGCCAGGTTTAACATTAAAAAATTCTACGTGGTTCCCACATTGCGTTTATGTGTTTTGTACGGATCTCAGAACAAACAGCAACTCTTGCCTTATAAAACATTAAGAGACTGGTTTTTATAACCGAAGTGGAGAGTGTTTACAGCGCGGTACGCACTGAGTCCTTATATAAAACAGACACGCTTCGTCTTTAAAGTGTTAACAACCCTAAAAATATCTTACAATACCACGCAACTTAGTGTCCGTCACTGACGACAAAACATTTGACATCGACAGCTGTAACCACATAAAACAACAGGAAACAATACACGTAACGAAACTCACAATAACGATCAAAACCATACTTTAGAACATTAATTCTTCAACTGAAACCGGAGGTTAAAAAAGGCCAAGAAAAATAAATTGCACATCACGCACCGCCCACACGACAGGACAGTGGAAGAAAGTCCAGGTTATAACATCGATGGGAACTGCTAGCGCTGAAATTATTACACACGTCTTCATCTTATGGTCGACTGTGGATTTACCTTCCACCTTTTATACCTGCATACGTCTTATATACATTTTATTTCATTTTTATCTTATTTTATATATACATACAAAATTCTATATTTTAACCCACTGTGAAGTGGACGGCCTTCTCCTTTCTGAAAAGTAGAATTTTCAACGTTAATGTTTTTTTAGAGGAGCCCGATGATGGCCATAACAGGCCGAAACTTGTAGCTCAAATCTCTAAATAAAGAGATATAAACAGAGTTGGCTGTGACTGATTTTTTTTTTGTGTGAAAATTGAAACATTTCGGTTTCCGGTCATAAAAACTTTTCCACCTGAATTTCTCACGTGCGCCCTGCCAAGGTCATATATATTCTCTTGAGGACCCAACATTAACTTAACGTATATTTGCAATACATTCTGATATGGAACGAGCTTCAGTCAACCCCGTTCATACATTGCGCAAACGTAAAGACTGTCAGAGGAAATTACATGCCATAGCAAATACTATAGAATGACGTATAAACTTAAACTCTAGTGTATTAAAACAATAAATACTTAAAAGTTGCGTACAGGCTACTTATGTGAGTAAAATAAAAATACTGAAAAATTACCATCTCATTAAGCGCGTATATGTTCGGTACAGTTTTTTCATTCAACAACACAGCCCCAGAACTAAAACCCACAGAATATTCATGCTTCTAACCCACGCTGATGAATTGCCGTGCCTACAGCTGCACACAGTAGTGTCTCCATACACAGTACATGCTTCTAACCCGTGCTGATGCCTTGCTGTGCCTACAGCTGCACACAGTAGTGTCTCCACACACAGTACATGCTTCTAACCCACGCTGATGAATTGCTGTGCCTACAGCTGCACACAGTGGGGTCTCGATTTTTTGGCACTTACAGGTTTTTCAATTGATTTACCATGATAGAAACGCTAAACTTTTTAAGTCTTCTTGACACAGTACACCCACGTAATTATTTTTATTGTTATTAGCATTTAATGTTTTGTGCTGTTCATCTATTGACTGAATTTAATCTCTCCTTTCATTAGGGGTGTACAGAATTAAAGCTGTAACGGCTAAAGCTTGAAAGATAAGCAATGAACCGAAAGACAATTGTCTCCATTTAAACTTCTGGAACAACCGAAGGTACCCTGAGGTGTAAATGACTGTACCATAAAGACACGAAAATGTCGGAGTTTTGTTCTGGTCATTGTACTGTTTCTTCTGTCTTCACAGTCAAGTTCTGGCACAGTGCTGTGAACTGTCCATCCCCTACACAATTGACGTAAGTGAAAAGAGGTAAGTACAGATGTTTAAATAGAAATTTAAGCCTAAGTAAAACAGAAAAAATAAATGGTAGCTAGACACAAAATTATTCCCTTCTTCAAATCTCAATATAAATAAATAATAATAAACGTAAGGGGGCCGCGGTTGTGCAGTTGGTTGAGGCACTGCGCTACAAACCGGAAGGTCGCGGGTTCGATTCCCGATGGTGTCATTGGATTTTTTCATTGGCATAATCCTGTCTGTCGCACTATGGCCCAGGGGTCGATTCAGCCTCTAACAGGAATATTTCCTGGGGGGTTAAGCCGGCCGATGCTTATGGCAGATAACCTTACCACCTTCATGTGCCGACTGTCTTGAAATCTGGGAGCCTCAACCTCCTGGAACCCTAAGGGCCTGTCCAGGCCTGTAATGGGACTGCTTTACCTTTTAATAATAAGTGCAAACGAATACGGTATTTGTGGTCACAAAAGACGTACTAACGCTGTTTGTAGCAGTCATACACGTAATGGTAAATAGTTCATACGGATGCCATGCAGGCGAATGGGAGAACGTGGAGGTACAGCTCCTCTCATTCTTAATTTAGGGTAGTAGAGGAAATTGAGTGGTCATCTTAACGCATCCTCCGCTTTCTTACCTGGGAAAGAGCCCCTAGGGGTTGGACAAGATCTAGAACAGCTCTTGAATCTTTCGAGAAAAAAAAATCTCCTGGCCCTGACAATAATCGAACCATGGTTCCTCGGTTGTCCATCTCTTAGCCTAGTCACTATACTGACTGAGCTAGCATGGCTTGAGAAATAACAGATTGTATAAATAGCCACTGTGCCAACCAGTTTTGCAAATATGCAAAAAAAAAAACTTTGTCGTGGAAAAGCCACTGTTAGGTTACATAAAGTTCGCGTTCATCTGTGATCCTTACTTTCAAACACCCTGTAGAACGTACTTGTAAAGGAATAGTTTTGGTAGAGATAGTAATACTTTCAGGGGGGGAGACGGAGTGGGGTGACGGGCGGTAAAATTCACTTAACTTGTCTATCCAGTACTGCCAACACGAGGGGAGAAAAAAATAATAATAAGGAATAATTTGTCAGATGGCGCTGAATGAGTTTTGACAGCAGAATTCTGATTGAGATCTCAAACCCAGCGGTTGCTCCGGATCTGATGAGAGAGGCTGTCTGTCCGTCTGTCCGTCTGTTTGACTGCTGCAGATACATCTATCTAACTTAGCAGTTTGTGAGATGAGAAACCGCAAAATATACAGCATGGTTTGGAATCCAGATCCGACTGGTTGGTAAGAGGGATTTACAACCAACCCCGGCTGCTACAGGCAGACTTTATGAGGCCCAGTTCTAACATGAATGTTGCCGCCGCCTCCGCCGCCGCCACAATCATCACCACCACCACGACCACCACCACCGCCGCCGCCGCCGCCGCCGACGACGACAATCACTAGTGTGCAGTTAGTTTCGCATTTCACACGCTCAAATTTTACACTTCAATGACTACATATTTACATTTGAACAGCTTAGCCCTTTAAAGACGAAGCGTATCTGTTTTATATAAGGACTCAGTGCGTACCGCGCTGTAAACAATCTCCACTTCTGTTATAAAGACCAGTCTCTTAATGTTTTATAAGGCAAAAGTTGCTGTTTGTTCTGAGATCCGTACAAAACACATAAACGCAATGTGGGCACCACGTAGAATTTTTCAATGTTAAACCTGGTGGTACGTAAAGTTACCGCTAGGCTTTAGAAGGTTAATGTCCCAGCCATTTGGGACCCCACACTGCGCACTGGAACAGGGTCCTCGTATTGACTGTGGTTCTGTGCTCTGTGTTAGTGTGGTGAAGGGCCCCGCAGCAGACGCTACGGACGCCCCGCAGCCTTCACGCTTACTGTGCCGCCCTGTGATGAAGAGAAAGAATATCGGATCTTTCTCATTTTTCCAAGTAATAGAGAAGCGGTGAAATGAAATTCGCAAGGGAAAACCAAAGTACTCGGGGGGAAAACCTGTCCAAGTGTCACTTTGTCCACCATAAATCCCACACGGACCTATCCGGGATCGAAGTTTTGTGGTGTTACATTTAATTTGTCATATTTTACGCACTTGTGCTGTTTCTTTAAAGTACTTTTTAGTTATTGCCTGGAATTGACTTTCTTTTTCCTAAAAATAATAAATAAATAAATAAATAAATAAATACTAACAATACACCTGGTGGTGGCGGCGGCGGCTGCGGCGGTGGTGGTGTTGGTGGCGGTGTTGGGGGTGGTGGTGGTGGTGCTGGTGGCGGTGTTGGGCGTGGTGGTGTTGGTGGCGGTGTTGGGGGTGGTGGTGGTGGCGGTGTTGGTGGCGGTGTTGGGGTGGTGGTGGTGGTGGTGGGGGTGGGGGTGGTGGTGGTGGTGGTGGTGTTGGTGGCGGTGGTGGTGGTGTTGGTGGGGGTGGTGGCGGTGGCGGTGGTGGTGGTGTCGGTGGCGGTGTTGGGGGGGTGTTGTTGGTAGCGGTGTTGGGGGTGGTGGTGGTGGTGGTAGTGGTGTTGGTGGCGGTGTTGGTGGTGGTAGCAACAGCAGCAAAAGAATCAGCAGTAGCTCAGTCCAGGCAGGGAATGTCCCAAAATGCTCAGAACTTCAGCTGCTCCAGTTCTCATCTTTTATGGAAATCGAAACTATCATCATGTCGTATATATCACTAAGCCCTATCCTAAGCCAGCTGAATCCAGTTCAAACCCTTTTACACTGTGTTTTAAGTCGTAATTTAATATAATTCTTCCAAGCGTGTCCATATATTGTAGGCGGTTTCCTCCATCTCTCTCTCTCATCACCAAATAATATTCTGCTAACCAAATCGAGAAGAATGAGATGGGCGGGGCATGTAGTACGTATGGGGGAAAAGAGAGGTGCATACAGGATTTTGGTGGAGAGACTTGAGGGAAGGCGACCATTTGGGAGACCCAGGCATAGATGGGGATAATATTAAAATGGATCTTCAAGAAGTGGGATGGGGCTTGGACTGGATTGAGCTGGCTCAGGATAGGGACAGGTGGTGGGCTGTTGTGAATGCGGTAATGAACCTCCGGGTTCCATAAAATGCGGGAATTTCTTGACTGGCTGAGAAACTGTTAGCTTCTCAAGAAGGCCCCTGCTCCATGGAGTTAGTTAGTTTCTTTGTTAGTTAGTTAGACAGTCAGTCAGTTAGTCAGTTTCTTTGTTAGTTAGTCAGTTAGTTAGTCAGTTAGTTAGTCAGTTAGTTAGTCAGTCAGTTAGTGTCTTTGTTAGTTAGACAGTCAGTTAGTTAGTCAGTCAGTTAGTGTCTTTGTTAGTTAGACAGTCAGTTAGTTAGTCAGTCAGTTAGTGTCTTTGTTAGTTAGACAGTCAGTTAGTTAGACAGTCAGTTAGTTAGTCAGTCAGTCAGTTACTTAGTTAGTTCCTCCATCCCTCTCCTGTGATCACCCTTACTGCTGGCATTCTTCGAACTCGGTCTCAGTACAGCTGTCAGATCCTTCACACAAAACAATTTCAGTTTTAATCTTCCTTTGCCCAGGCGTCACTCTGCAAAGCACGTACTGTCAATACGTTCTTGACAAAGAGTCTGAAATAACATGTCGGTTCCGATTTCCTTCATCCCTTTGTTCCGAAGAACAATCTAAAGTATCAAAATCATATTTAACCTATATTTCTCAATCAAATACATAGGCTAGAATTGCCAACTCCGTCTGTCGCTCTATTGGCACGAAACTTGTGCGTCCGTCCATATTGCAATCAATAGGCTCCCGTTTACAATTGCGTATCTCACAACGATCAGATGCTGTCGCATGCTAATTATGTATGAATCGTCCAGTAAATTCGCGTACGCATGGCTTTAACCTTTTAAAGCCTAGCGGTAACTTTACATACCACCAGGTTTAACATTAAAAAATTCTACGTGGTGCCCACATTGCGTATATGTGTTTTGTACGGATCTCAGAACAAACAGCAACTTTTGCCTTATAAAACATTAAGAGATGGTTTTTATAACCGAAGTGGAGAGTGTTTACAGCGCGATACGCACTGAGTCCTTATATAAAACAGACATATTCCGTCTTTAAAGGGTTAATTAACAACTGTAACTGAATTTGCCGGAGTTTGTTCACAGTGCTGCACACATTTTTAACTAACTCCATTATGCTGAGTTCTTCTCGAGAAGCTGATAGTTCCACATCTAGTCAAGACATCCTCCGCATTTTATGAAACTCGAAGTTTCATCAACGTGTTCACAACAGCCTGTCAATTGTCCCAATCCTGAGACAGATCAATCCTCTACATGATCCCCTTTCAATTTATTGAAGATACACTTTAATATTACCCTCCCATCTACGCCTGGGTCTTCAAAGTTGTTTGTGAAAATAGGATTAAATTATTCAAGACAAGACTTTTTGAGTCTAGGAGCTAAAAGTGTCATTTCACATGTGTTTCACGGACGTGAAACTTGGTCTCTAATAAGGACAGTGTACAGAATGGCGTTGAGATTAAAGAGCTGAGGACAGTGTCTGAGGGGGGGGGGGGGGGGAGAGAGAGGAAGTCAGCGAACATGAAAGAGTAGAAACTTACTTGACGTCGTCATAATGTGCTCGCTACAGACAGCGTAATGAGACGGATTAAATGAAAGAGGATGAAACGGTTTGCACTTATAGCAGGGATAGAAAAGTGAAAAATAAATACAGTGTTGCCTTGGAAATACAAACGGAATATATTAGAAGAAAACACTGGTGTAGATGGAGGGATATTAGTAAAATGGATCTTAAAATGAAAATGGTTTATGAGAATGGACTGTTCAAATGGCTCAGGGTAGATCCAATGTCATGCAAATTCTATTAAAATAACATAAACACCAAGACGTTTGAAGGGTGTCCTTTATTTCCAATTATCATCGAGAAGAGGAACTTAATGACCTGCACTCATCACCAAATATTATTCGGGTGATCAAATCGAGAAGAATGAGATGGGCGGGACATGTAGTACGTATGGGCGGAAAAGAGGGGTGCATACAGGATTTTGGTGGGGAGACCCGAGTGAAGGCGACCATTTGGGAGACCCAGGCGTAGATGGGAGGATAATATTAAAATGGATCTTCAAGGCGTGGGATGGGGCATGGACTGGATTGAGCTGGCTCAGGATAGGGACAGGTGGCGGGCTGTTGTGAATACCGTAATGAACCTCCGGGTTCCATAAAATGCGGGGAATTTCTTGACTAGGTGAGAAACTTTTAGCTTCTCAAGAAGGCCTCTGTTCCATGGAGTTAGTTAGATAAAGACGGACAGAACTCGAGTCTCGTTAGCCTGACGCAAATGATTTTAGGAGCTTAGAACTTTAGGGGGTCGGAATTTGAAGCACAGTTATATGTGAAGCTTACGCCGGAGTCCCCGGGGGAGGGGGGAGCAATCAATAACGGCGCCACGAATCTTTCGCCCCCGTCTAACGCAAAAGAAAACTTCCATCCAATAAAATCCTATAAACCGCATTCAATTGACCGCGATAGTAATACGCTCTTCACGCGTCGACTCAAGTGCGACTGGGCAGGGCACTGCTTTAACAAGAGGTGAAACAAAGGTACATTAGATGACGCGGTCGTCATTTGAACTGGGAGTGATCAGTCATCGGCAAACACCGGTGATCACCACGGTGCTTAAGGCGATCCGGATACACAGCATGGCGTCTGTCGTAAGTACGAATGACGGTAATGCAGGGGAATCCCACTTACTGCGGAACCCGCCCAAAAGGTTAGCTTATCGGCCGCGTCTCACAAAATTCCGAGTAAAGTCAGCGACGCACAAAATTCCGAGTAAAGTCAGCGACGCACAAAATTCCGAGTAAAGTCAGCGACGCACATTCCTTTACCTGCCAACTACTGGCTAATTCAGACACACAGACAAGCGTTCAGAACAGCAACAGCAGTAAACCTACATTACTGAATATTAAGTACAGAGTTAACACACAGGGCATTTTGATACCGAAAATTATATAAGGAAGAAATCCTACAGAAAATGTCGCAGCAAAATTAAGAAGTCACTGTCCCGATGTGCATTACATTCTACGTCAAAAATACATCGACTGGTACACATAATCCGAGCAGTTTCTTTGTTACAGAAGAAGCGACAATAATGACGGTGTATTCCTTAAAAAGAATCACTAGATAATATTTTAGAGCTTTCAAAATCATATCCACGAACATATTTGTTGCGAGAGTACGGTTATGTAACTGGTTTTGTGAAAGAGTGTAGTGACAATGTCGATCCTCTTCGTTATTTTACAAAAACGGTTACTTTTAACAACCACGTAAACATACAAAATAAGCCACACAGGTCGGCAGATGTTCCCATGCTACACCACATGCCGTTACGTGATATTCAAGTTGGAGTATGGTGTGCTACGAGTGCGAGGGTCACTTTTTTTTTTTCGGATACCACAAACAAGGAAACGCGCTGCGGAAAAAATTCTCGCGCCATTTTTTTGTTTTTGAAAACTTACGTGTTGCGAACAAAGATGCTATCTTCCATCAAGACGATGTAAATGGCCGCTTTATGTAGCAGTTTTCGGGACCAAATAATTAATTTGTAGTCTTTTTGCTCGTCCACCTGATGCGACGCCATGTGTATGTTACATATGATGATGATGTAAAAACAACGATTACAAGAACATCTACCTCGAGAAAAACTTCAGTTTTCATTACAATCATCAGGTGTCAAGCATGTCTGAGAGTTTTAAGTGATATCCAGTGTTTACTTTAGCCTTTTAAAGCCTAGCGGTAACTTTACGTACCACCAGGTTTAATATTAAAAAATTCTACGTGGTGCCCACATTGCGTTTATGTGTTTTGTACGGATCAGAAAAACAGCAACAAACAGCAACTTTTGCCTTATAAAACATTAAGAGATTGGTTTTTGTAACCGAAGTGGAGAGTGTTTACAGCGCGGTACGCACTGAGTCCTTATATAAAACAGATACGCTTCGGCTTTAAAGGGTTAATAGGGCGGGCTTAAGACTCTTAACGTCTGCGGAACCCTTGTAACAAATCTAAATTCTTGCGGAACCAATATGTAGTAAAAGCGTACATTTTGGGAAGCAAAAATAAAACAAAGCATTTCACAACTGACACATATCAAACGATATAAAATATTCAGCATGTTTATAATAAACAAAATATTACTGGTACTTTAGACTTAAACTCAGCACCGGTTTTGCATAAAAATTGGGAGGAAAACAAAAAGTGGAAGTTAAAATTATTAAAACCATTTTCGCCGAGCTAATTATAAGGGAAATATGTTTGTGGAACACCTGAAAGCAGTATGTGGAAACCCGGTGTTCCGAGGCACACAGTTTGATAACCACTGCCTTAATATATATAGTTAAGCTGCACAATTTAAATTTTCTGAGAAGTTCTGCGCTTAGTGGACACACTTTATATAAGCTCAACAAATTATAAGTCGCCGTAAACATTACAATTCAAACACCATTCCAGCACAGTCCTCCAATTTCAGTACTACTCAAAATTACTGTCAGCGTCCATGCATTTATTCATATTTAACTTGTGTAATCATGCTTAGGTTACGTCCATATGTTAGGCCCCACACAGTCTAATATTACGAAGTTATAGCAATATATGGTGAGCAGGCAAGGATCTGACAGGCGGCCGTGCAGCATGCAGGCGTTCAGCTGGACAGACAGGCAGATGGACACGTGGGAAAAATACCCTTTAAGGATAATTGGTAGCCCAGTTGAGATTCGAACCAGGTACTGCCAGAATAAAAGTACAGTGTGTTTTTTAACCGTCACATAACCGTAAATCTGTAAATGTCTGTCTAATAACAATGACACTCGAACTCGGTTATAACGTTATGAAAGGGACTGAATAGTTTGTGTCGTTATAAACGAGCGTCGTAATAACCGAGGAGTATAATGTTATGGTTAACAGTGAGGAATTAATTGGTGCCACAGCGTATCTGACGCTATAGACGATGTGTCGTATAAACCGATGTCGTTATAACCGGGATCGGTTGTACTCGTATATATATTTTTACTACTACTACTACTGCTACTACTAATAACAATAATAATAAATTGCAGACAGCGCTACATGCACCATTAACAGTACGCGCATAATAGCTGCGACACTGTGTACCCTAGAAACATGGTTTGTTTCAGGTACATAAGTGTGAATACCGTGCATAAAGGGGATGATGATGATGATGATGATGATGATGATGATGATGATGATGATGATGATAACACTCTATAAGAGTTCTCCAGTGTTACACCCTTTACTGGTTCTCAGACACTTTTCGCCATATTTGCCGGTCTACTGCGTCTTCAGGTGTTAAATTCTTCCGCTTCATCACTCTTTCCATTCCCTTTCCCACTTTCTTCCTCTTCTTTATCTTCCTTGCGTTGACCAGGCCAATATTTCCTTACGCCATGTGTTATCTCCCACACGCAATATATGTCCACAATATCTGGACACGTTATTTTCGATTTTTTCCATAACTGTTTGTGTTACAATCGTTTTTCTCTAATTACTTCACTTAATATGTTTAGTACCCAAATGCCACAAAGTGAGTTCTATGTCGAAGCTTGTCATGCAGGCTTCTAAAGTAACCGGTACCTTGATCTTTCGTATAATTTGGCTATTATCCTAAATAAAATGTCCTCCTAAGAATTAAACTTTATCTTTTAACCTTTTAAAGCCTAGCGGTAACTTTACATACCACCAGGTTTAACATTAAAAAATTCTACGTGGTGCCCACATTGCGTTTATGTGTTTTGTACGGATCTGAGAACAAACAGCAACTTTTGCCTTATAGAACATTAAGAGAATGGTTTTTATAACCGAAGTGGAGAGTGTTTACAGCGCGGTACGCACTGAGTCCTTATATAAAACAGTTACGCTCCGTCTTTAACCTTTTAAAGCCTAGCGGTAACTTTACGTACCACCAGGTTTAACATTAAAAAATTCTACGTGGTGCCCACATTGCGTTTATGTGTTTTGTACAGATCTCAGAACAAACAGCAACTTTTGCCTTATAAAACATTAAGAGATTGGTTTTTATAACCGAAGTGGAGAGTGTTTACAGCGCGGTACGCACTGAGTCCTTATATAAAACAGATATGATTCGTCTTTAAAGGGTTAATCATCTACATATCGTGTCAATTACATGTAAATAAAAGCCAGAGACATCTGGCGGTAAAAACATGTACCCTGCTCCTCCGTAACAGACCTACTTTCTGTGTTACAAAGCTACTGTCAAAATAAAACTTCTACACCACAACCCATTTCCAAAACGTAGCTGTTGAACTCTGTACAGAGGTTTAATATAATGCTGTTGCTGTCTGATTCCCAAATTACATTTCAGAAAATAATTCGTCAGTAAAATAATTTTTCTTCTAACAAAACGCACCAAAAGTTCCACCCCCACACGTGACAGCCAGGTTTCTCTATAAAAACTGTCGCTCAATTTCTCAAGCTACACGTCGTCATGGAAACGAGAATAACAATAAGGTTAACAAGTTATGCGGCGTAGCGAAACAAACATAATTACAAAATGAGAAACCAAAAAAGTGCCGGCGCCTGGTCTTTTAACAAAAACAGTTTATTAAAGAAAAACAGGGGTAAACGAATGCCAAACCCCAAAAGCTTATTTGCCCTTGTATTAATGCAACGTGTGGACACGACCTCTTGTCTGTTTTTACAGCACTCTATATGCAAGAGTAATTTATTTTGTAATTTAAAAAAAATCGTGCTGAAACTTAATAGCGTCATTAGCCGGAGGATAAACGGTTTATGTACAGGGTGCAGCAAAAATTAAAACACTGCCAATCATATAAGAAGACTGTTAGTTCGTAATTATTAATACTGTCACCAGGAGGTGCTGTGATCGACAGGCACTGATATCTGACAAAAGAAAAGTTAGGGCAACATATGCGACCCATTTTTCTGACAGGCCCGATGTATATATCTTTTTGTGGGAAAAACTTTTCCAGTGCATCTTTTATATTTGAAATTAAACAGCGTTCAATCAAAGTCTGCAACAGAACGTGCAGAGTGCACTTTGCAACCACTTCACCGCGACTTTCAGTGGTTCTCCAAACTTGTCAATGACAATTTGTCTATCAAATCCAAATAAACTTATTCGATGCCAAGTTTACAGAACAACTAATATTTCTTAGATGTAACAGGAAGTGACAGGCAAGCCAGAATAACTTAGTTGGTACAGTGACTACACTAAGGGCTCGATATTCGAAGAACTGTGGTTCGATTACCATGAGGGACAAAAGATTCATCTTCCCTGCAAAGCTGCCAGGCCGGATCTGGGGCACACCCAGCGTCCTATTCAAGGATATTGGAGGTTCTTTCTTCTGGGGGTAAAGCGGCAAATGTGTGACACTCCCCTCTAGTGTCGAGGGTAACAGCAAACACCATAATTAAGTGAATTCTTACTCCTTGAGTGAGGTTAATGTACGTGCAACACCACTGGAAGAACACAATAAAATAAATGACGGGTCGAGACCTTTGGGTGCCGATGCACGTACGCTTTTGACAGGCCCTTTGGGCCCCTTAAGTTGAAATCCAAGTCACGAGGCCGCTGTCCCTTTAATGTATTTGTAATGTATCTGTAACCTACATTTACACGTATGCTACGATCTGAATATGTCTCTAACTAAGGAAGAAAAACAGCAAGCAGGACTGAACCCAATGTTTCCTATCCAAGAATCAAACTGGAGACTTCAAGAACACTGGCCGTGTGTGCTGATTACTGCGCCATTACGTTCTGTAAAATAAAACAGAAGTGTTAAAAGAAATCAAGTCAAAATCCGTCCAAACACAACGAAGTAACATTTATTAACAGAAATACATGTTTCGACTTAAAATAAGTAGAAACGTCTAGTTCTGTTAATAAATGTTATTTTGTTGTGTTTGGACGGACTTTGATTTGATTTCTGTTAGAAACAACACAATGGAATGACACCCTTTCAAACAGACGTGGTTTTATTCAACAGTTCTGCCACTTAGGAAGACCGTACAGTTGAATAAAATGAGAACGGAGCATTGGTGGAAAGATACTGACAAGGAACAAGCAAAGTATCTGGGGGGGGGGGGGCGAACTTGTCCCTTTGTCATTTTGTCCACCACAAATCCTACACGGACTGGCCTGGTATCGAACCCGGGCCTCCGCGGTGAACCATTCAATGATGCATTTCTCTGTAGCATTCAAACCTGTCACCTCTTCAACAAAAAGGGTAAAATAAAGATAGTTGGCCCCTGCACGTCATAAAGTCGTACAGGGGGAGTAGGTGTATAGCTCCACTCATTCTTAACATCGGCACTGGTTGGAAATAAGTGGCTAACGTCACGCCCTGGCTACTTTTCTCATGAGGAAATAACCCCAGCACCGATTGGATGCTTTGCTGGGTGGGCCCCATAGCCGGTCGGGACTTACCCCTGCTGGAAATCAAACCCCGGATCGTCCAGTCCGTAGCACAGTCACTATACTTACTGAGCTATTCCCTTTAATGAAATGTGGCACAGCTAACGCAAGCCGTCAAGTGTGCCTCTTTGATAATTTCAACTTCATGCAATACAGACTTATAGCACTTCCTGACATCATCATCTGATTTATTCAGTTTCTAAAACTTTTACCATCGCATTCAGCAGCTGTTTCCTCTCTCATGTCAACATAACCGTTGAAGCAAATTCTGAACAGATCTTCTGCGTGTTCTTTATGTTCTGATATAAATTTCTTCAAATAGCAGGTTAATGTATCCAGATTACAGGTTCCCCACCATCAATCACGTGTCCCCTCTTTTAATAAATCAATAAATGGGCTATTAATTCACAGAGGATCTCAACCTGTCACCATATCAATACGTGCCCCCTATGAAGTCGGTAATAATAAACGTGGAACCAAATTAAATCCAATGTTCGAGCCAATAAATTACACTGTTTGTATCGATTCTATCTTTTATAGATCATGACTGACAACTTGTAATTATAAGGGAATTCTGACGCTTTTAAATTTAGTTGGCAGAATTGTTAATCTGCATTTAGGGCCCTCACTGCATCCTTAAATAATAATAATAATAATAATTATTATTATTATTATTATTATTATATTTTCTCTTGTCACAGGCCATTTCTCGCTGGTGCTTCTCTTGAACCAGCGGTGATTCCCACCGCTCAGGCTTCCAGTTTCAGACTGCAGCACTTTCCGTGTTACACACGTGTGATGTTCCAAGTACAGCTGCCTTCTGTAGCGAATCTGTTGAATGTTTTCCTGGTGTGGCTTCCAAATTGTTCTTTAAACCTTTTGTTACTATTCCGGTGGCTCCAATTACTGCTGATATAATCACACATTTCATGTTCCACATTCCACTTACATAAACTCTTGTGCATTAGTTTATTTTATGCTTCCTTTTGCGTGACGTTTCTGTCCGCTGGTATTGCCCACATTAGCATGAATTTTATTATTATTATTATTATTATTATTATTATTATTGCCCATCATAACCACAACCACCACTATGGCCGACAGCACCACCACAACCATCACCTTACAGGTGGGACACAGACAAATGCACGCAAAAATTAATCAGAAAACCTGAAGCGGCACGGATGATTTAGGAGACCTCCCATTAAAGGACAAACGGTGGCTCTTTCCGCAGGGGCAAAGCGGCCGGGTCGTGAAGTTCAACACCCACCTGCACCGAGTGCCAAGAAAAAGAATAAGTGGAATTATACCTCCACTCCACCATAGGCCTTCACGGCGTAAACAGGCGCTTCACCTTTCACATCAATCTTGTTCCCCCCAAAAACCAGGACACTTTAAATCCTTTCCAAAGTTTTTGTAGTGATCCTTATATGCATAATTTTATTCTGATTTCTTGTTTTATCTTCGCATATTAATGAACCGCAAAGGAAAACAACCGTCTATGTCCACTGCCGGTGTCTACCTAGCGTTAATATTTACACTGGAGATAATGGTTGTGCAGTGGGCCCCAATAGGGGGTGCTTTGACAATCCAGTGAGGGGATAGAGGGGTCATGTCTGGATCCCCACTGTGCTGCCTGTCTGACATAAAATGATTATGTGTCAACTTGGTAGGAAGGAGATGTAGATGCAATGCCCGTGAATCAGCAAGCAAAAACACAAACCCTCTCCGACTTACGCAACGATTACTTCCCGCAACGTCCAGCACAAGTCAAATGTTGCTCAAGTTGCAGTCCTGTACATGTATGGTCAACTGTATTTACGTATACAGGGGAGACCAATTAAAATACAAACTGCAGTACACCGAAATCTGGTCGGCGACACGATGATCGTCCCGCCACAAGTTATCGCCCAGCAGTATTCTTCCACCATCTTCGTCTCATTGCGCTTTCATTCTCGCAACGAAAAATCTGGTGCTGGGATTGAACTGGCACCTCCGGAATCAAAGGCCAGAGAAAAAAGTCTAAGAATCTGGACCAAATTTGAATTCAATCAAATTTGAATTCAATCAAATTTGAATTCAATCAAATTTGAATTCAAGCAAATTCGAATTCAATCAAATTTACAGTTACGGTAAATATTCATGACGACACACCACCTACCAAACATGTATGGAAAAAATATAAATAAATTACAAAACGTGCTGGCTTTTCCCTGTATGTTGCTGTACCAATCCATAAGCATGAACGCAAATTACATCGGCCAGTCTGTATCCCTCAGTTCGTGCGTCATAAATTCAGCGTAGAACGTAGATTAAGTACGCTCCATCCTAATTGAACACAACACCCCATCCGTAATAGCAGACTTGGCTACCAACGTTTTTAATTCCTCCTTCGCTGTTGCTTCAGATTATACATTTGTAGGGCAAAACGCTACGCATTATATTGTTGGGCCCCTATACTGTACACAGCAGACAACTCGGCAACCTTTTAAAGCCTAGCGGTAACTTTACGTACCACCAGGCTTAACTTTAATCAATTCCCCACGGTGTTCACATTGCGTTTATGTGTTTTGTACTTATCTGGGAACAATCTGCAACTTTTACCTGACGCGTTGTCAAATGATTGTTTTTTTAAACTGAGGAGGAGAGTGTTTACTGCGCGGTACGCACTGAGTCTTTATATTAGACAGAATGCGTTTCGTCTTTAAAGGGTTAAGGTAAGTCAGAAATAATATGCCTTCGCTTAATTGTTTCTTTATTGGTATGTTCCATAGGAAGATTTCACGGAGCTTTTGTAAGAATAGTGATGAACAGTAAGAACATGTCCTGAGCAGGTTAGCAGGTCAGCTGGACGGTATAATTGTAAAGTTCTAAATTTTTATCTTGAAGGCAGCAGAACGAAGTCTGGTTGTTTTATATCGACTGCTGTCTCTAATTACTGTACCCAGGCCTTGAAGATAAATGCCAGAATAATAACTTACACGAGATCACTGCCAGTTTCTTCAAATTCTCCAACTATATTCGACTATTTAACGTTTACAATTCAAACACTGTCGTAATATAACACAAGAATCAAATAACAGAATCCTTTCTCTGTTTTATTGTTTCTCGTCAGGGCAAAATCGGTACAATAAGCCAAATCATCAATAAATAGCAGATCCCAGTGGCCGCGCGGTCTAAGGCGTAGGTCTGCGGCCCAGCGCTTGCTGGGATCGTGGGTTCGAATCCCACCGGGGGCATGGATTTTTTTTCTCTTGTACAGTGTTTGTGTTGTCAGGTAGAGGTCTCTGCGACGGGCCGATCCCTCGTCCAGAGGAGTCCTACCGACTGTGGTGTGTGTCTGAGTGTGATCAAGTGAAAATAAACAACCTCGACACCTGCTGTGAACAAGTAGGTAGAAGAGGGAAGGACTGCGAAACGATTAATAAATATCGTCCCGCATTATTAGAGCTACAAAACCTCTGTACGTGTAGCTGCGTCATTTCATAGACTGTAAATCAATGCATTGAACCAATTTCTGCACTTTTGAGAAGCGTTTCTGTCTAAGAAAAGACAAAGTGTTTTCAGACAGAACAGAATTGGCACCACTGAAAAATAAAGACGATACGGAGAACGATGAAAATAAGAACAGAACAAAAAGAGGAGAAAACGAACGAGGGTGGATGGAAGAGCACGAGGAAGACAAGCAGAGAGACGAAAAATTTTGAAGACTGACTACGTAAATTTAAAAAGAATGGGAGAAGAGGAGGAAAAAGAAAGAACAAGTGAAGGTTACCCTACAACGTGCCATGAAGGCCCCGCGGGGGAGAAGACATATAGCTGTACTCTTGCCTGAACCTCGGCGCTATATGGGGGTAGGTGGTTAGGGCCACGACCCGGCCGCTTTAACCCCGCGAATGACCCGGTACCCAGTGTACAGGAGGCTGAGCGGGGACCAGGGCCCGGTCTAGACGGGCGAAGGAAGGGCATATAAAGATATAAAAAGCAGGAAGGCAACGGATGATAGAAGAGGACATAAAAGGGAATTGAAGGAGAAAAAGAGGAGAGGAAGATACAAAACAAATGCCTTGTAAGGTTTTTATATTTTTTATAGAGTTGTGCATTTCCAATCTGAAGACGGAGGCAATATATTTCGTCGAAATGTTATTAACCTTTTAAAGCCTAACGGTAACTTTACATACCACCAGGTTTAACATTAAAAAATTCTACGTGGTGCCCACATTGCGTTTATGTGTTTTGTACGGATCTCAGAACAAACAGCAACTTTTGCCTTATAAAACATTAAGAGACTGGTTTTTATAACCGAAGTGGAGAGTGTTTACTGCGCGGTACGCACTGAGTCCTTATATAAAACAGATACGCTTCGTCTTTATAGGGTTAATCAGCCATAAGGCCATATGGCGTCGCATCCTGCTTTACTACCTCGTTATTTTGCGTCTATGCCCGTAAGGATCACACATCACCAACAGGAAAAAGGAATTCTCTCTGACTAATTGGGGTTCTAAGAATAAAATCAAAGAAATGAAATATCGCTCAGCGTCGTAACTACGGGATCACAAAAGGAACTGTATCAATAAAACTGACAGATTACAACCTCATGCGTTTCTCTTACTGTCCATGAGATCACCACTCGAGGTTAAACGCCGGGGGGGGAGGGGGAAGTAACGGGTTCCATTCATATGTGATACGAACACACGTTCAGTTATTGCGTCGGTTCCATGTAAACGTTCGCCATACGTAGCCGCATTCCATAAAGCGTCCGTATTTCAATAGCCCCTGTCATCGTGATGTGTGCTACGAAAGACGACGCCTAACAGTACCGTGCACAGTAGCGAGAAATTCAAGTGCGTCCACCTCAGAGTTACGTAACTCAGAAGTCGAGTGCACAGTCTTATCTCGACGCAAGACACGCAATGCTTAGTTTAACGACGTTTAAAATTGCTAAGATTATACAGCGTCAGTTACAGATGACTGCAGAGTGTTAGGTGCAAAGATACTGAAAATACCGAAGTGCTGGGAGAGAAACATGTCTCAGTGTCACTTTATTTCCCCCAATGGTGCAACAGCCCCTAGTGGGGCAGGGCTTCCTCATTATCGAGGGTCCCCGATCACACTACCACACGCGGTAGGACTCCTCTGGACGAGTGATCAGCCCGACGCAGAGACCTCTACCTGACAACACAAACACTCACAAGAGACAGACATCCATGTCCCCGGCGGGATTCGAACCCGCAATCCCAGCAAGCGAATGGCTGTAGACCCACGCGCGGCCAGTGGAATCGGTCGGTGCTACTTTACGCACCACAAATGCCACATGGACTTAAATGGACTCGAAACCAGGCCCCCAGCGATACGAGGCCGTTGACTAACAGCCTCAGCACATGGCACGGACCACGAAATACGGCATTTGCATTGACATTTAAATAAATTCCAAAATGTCGTTTCAGATTAAACATAAATTTCTTCCTACTTCTCATTGTTACAGATTCTTTATAGACCGCTAAATTTATTAGGCATCCCATCTGTGTTTTCCTTTTGTTCTGATCGTTGATTGTGTTCACACTGATTTATCTCACACCCTTAAAAATGTTCTTGCGAAGTGAAAGCCAACACAAAGTCACATGCACATACAGAAATGACGTTACCATGCGGGACTCTTTCTTAAAATTCAAAACTTTCACATAAAATCTGAAAATCTTATTCAGAGAAAAACAGAAACTGGCAGAATTTTATAGTACCTCGGTCTGCCGGTACCTTAGAGTATGATCGAGCGCTGCTTGTACGAAATCGACAAAGATAATTGGACTTCACGTAAAACAGATACCATTTTGGATCAATCACAAAAGAGGTTAAAGTTCCGTGGATAAATTGAATTGTAAATCAACGAGCACTGTGTCTGCGGGCTTTGAGATTTTTGCAGCGGCGTATCAGTGGGTCTGTTGTAAAGGGATAAGGCACTGCGTCGATAAGGCACTGCGTCGCCACGGGTCAGGCTGATCCCGACGGTTCGCAGGAACATAACGCCTTCAGTCTTCAACGCTGATAAGAACAGGAAGACTAGCGGAAACCCCAGCACTAAATTTAATCCCAAACAATTTAGTGGTTTAGGAGGAAAAACAGATAGCGAACATACGCCAGCAGTATGTGTCCATCTTGTGTAAAATCTGCCAATAAATGAAAATACAAAGTACCGCATTCAATAGCGTCCTTCAGTGAACAACGTCCTGCAGTGGACAGCGGCATGCAGTGGACCGCGTCCTGAAGTAGACAGCGTCCTTCAGTGTACAACGTTCAGCAGTGGACAAACTCCTGCAATGGATAGCGTCCTGCAATGTACAAGGTTCTGCAGTGGACAGAGTTCTGCAGTGTACAACGATCTGCAGTGGCCAACCTCCTGCAGTAGACAGCGTCCTGAAATGTACAACGTTCTGCAGTGGACAGAGTTCCGCAGTGTACAACGATCTGCAGTGGCCAACCTCCTGCAGTGGACAGCGTCATGCACCGGACAACTTCTGTAGTGGACAACTTACTGCAGGACAACCCTCTGAAGTGCAGCGCCCTACAGTGTACAACGTTCTGCAGTGGCAAACTTCCTGCAGTGTACAGCGTCCTGCAGTGGACAACTTGCTGAAGTGGGTAACCTACTGCAGTGGGCAGCGTCCTGCAGTGGACAACCCTCTGAAGAGGAAAACGTCCTGCAGTGTACAACGTTCTATAGTGGACAGCCAGCTGCAACGTAAAACGTTCTGCAGTTGGCAACGTCCGGCAAAAGACGACGTCCTGCGATGGGTAATTGTAACTCCTGGTGAGACAACATTTACACTTTTCTCTAAATCTTCTGCAGTTTCTATATCCTCTATTGTGATAGACTTTGCTCTGAGACAGCGCGCAGACAAGGAAAAGAACAAGGGCAACGGAGCAAGAAATCATTAAATGAAGCAACGGAGGCGAAAATTGCGTACAGCTACAATATCTCTCTCGATTTATCACAAAGAACTACAGCGAGACAGTGCAGTAATGGAAGCTGATGGTCGTTCATCTTCCACTATGGAAGGGTTCACTTAGCAAGATGGTGGAGGGAGAGGGCGTTACTCAAAAGAGGAATCCCGATGACCGAGGTTGATAAAAGCACCTGTTTTCTTCCCATAAATGAAGGAATGCTAGCTTAGACGTTGGGTGTCAGCACTTAGCAGCTTGAGGTTGCGGTGGCAGACTACCGCCTTGTAAGCTCAAAAGAGCCCAAATGCTACGTATGTAATGACGCCTCGTCTGTGTCATTTAAAGGCATTTAATTGTGTCCCCTCAGACTAAATTTCCACGAAAACTTTTTAAATATTCATAATAACTCAATTCAATCAAGTTGTTTACGTACGCACTGATATCATAAAATAGCATTAATAGACAAATATAACACAGACAAAAAGAAAAGAAAAAACACAAAATAATGCAATACAGTTTAATTAACAAGCAAACTGCTACTAAAATCAGGAAAAATCTAAACAATTAGTTTAATCCTTTAAAGACAAACATATCTGTTTTATATATAAGGAATCAGTGCGTACCGCGCAGTAAACACTCTCCGTCTCGGTTATAAAAACCAGTCAGATAATGTTGTATAGGGAAATAACCGCTGTTTCTGCTGAGATCCACACAAAACACATAAATACACTGTGTGGGCAGAACGTAGAATTTGTGAATGTTAAACCTGGCGGTACGCACAGTAACCGCTGGGCTTTATGGGGTTAATTGTACCTTCAATTTAAGCCGTATTGTATTTATAGACTCAGTCCGTACCGCGCAGTAAACACACTCCGTCTCGGTTATAAAAACCAGTCAGTTAATGCTGTATAGGGAAATAATCGCTGTTTGTTCTGAGATCCACACAAAACACATAAACACACTGTGTGGGCAGAACGTAGAATTTGTGAATGTCAAAGTTGGTGGTACGTAAAGTTACCGCTAGGCTTTAAAAGGTTAACAAATACAGTTACTACTAATATAAAAGAATGATGATAACAATAATCACAATTTGGCCTACGTTGGGTTCCTATCCAAGTATACGCTTGGACACAATGCGCGGTACACTAACCAGGACACACAGGGGGGCACACAGCGTTACTATTACAGTGACCCGCTCCCTAGTGAGGCAACGTACGTACTCAACATATCTACGCCCCCCCCCCTCCATTCACTTACAAGTGTTGCCACAGTAAATTAAAATAAGCCACGGTAACTGCCTTTAACTCCATAAATACGGTATATGGTAAAACCTACACACTTTATACAACAATGTTAAATAACCAGAAACTAATCTTCAATACTACATCGAGAATAATTCGGAGGACAGTTCTTGGCACCTTTCTGCTAGGATAGGCAGGGTATGAGATTAGTCATTCAACTTCGCTTGTAGCAAAGGCTGATAGAATCGTAGATAGTTACATCTTCCATACATCTGCCAAGGTCTACACGTTTTCTGGCTAGCGCTTGCCCGGAGTTATGACATTACTACCTACGCTGTCAATGTCAAATCTGTTCTTCTCACTAACTGACAGTACATGTCTCGATATGCCTCACAAATCACTGTTGCTGCTACTGTTATGTTACAGTTATTCATAAGCTGACTTACTAACAACAGCACATTGGAACATCACAAATCCATCCGTCATCCCATACAAAACCAGAGACAAAGTAACAGTTCAGTTTAGTCTAAGTGGTAGCAGACAAGATAGAAGGTTCTGTACTGAGAGGCATTAAGCATTCCCTGAATGTAATGTGTTCTTAATTGCATCACGAATAATACATGAGGTCATTTAACGTAATTCAATATCATTAATATTAAAAAAAAGACGTTGAATTTGGCGTTATAAAAACTGAATTAAGAGCCTGTAAGACGTCAAAATATCCAAATACATAACATGCAGCTTTCAATAATAAAGTATTACAAAGATCTCTCTCATTTGTTTAATATCTTCTTCACGTCTTCCCCAATAAAACACCAACTAACATATCGTATTATTTTCTCACAATAAAAACAAAAAACAACAGGGTACACAAACTTAGTAAACAGATGTGGATACTCCGTCTATGAGTGGGAGGGTACAGTCATGTTCATTTTACAGTCTAAGTTTCGTTCAGCCTTTGTATCGTGATTTGAAATCTTTCCATAATATATGATTAAGTTACTTTTTGTTGTGTTTATTTTACATTCTTTGTTTCTACGGGAACGTAGCCTGCATTGTGGAGGAGGCCAAAACGAAGAAAATCAGATAAAAAACATAATCAGATATCAAAATTGTAACAAAATACAATACAGACGTCACTACAATAAAACTACATAAAACTGAGATTCCTGGAAGGTTATATAAGGATATGAAACAGTTTTAGGCATGATGAGGTAGATGCATGCTGAATCGGTGAGTAACACAACAGAGAAGACCCCATGTACCGGGTAGTTACAAGTTCCATGAAGTTTACAATTAACGTAATTAATTAACTTGATAGGCCGATCCCAGTGGCCGCGCGGTCTGAGGCGTAGGTCTGCGGCCGAGCGCTTGCTGGGATCGTGGGTTCGAATCCCAACGGGAGTATGGATGTTTGTCTTGTACAGTGTTTGTGTTGTCAGGTACAGGTCTCTGCGACGGGCCGATCCCTCGTCCAGAGGAGTCCTACCGAAAGTGGTGTGTGTCTGATTGTAATCAAGTTAAAATAAACAACCGCGACACCTACTGTGAACAGGTAGGTAGAAAAGGGAAGGACTGCGAAACGAGATGAATTAACTTGATAGAAGTTACTTCCTTAAAGCCTACTGCAACACTCAACAATTCTACGTTCTGCCCACACAGTGTATTTATGTGTTTTGTGTGGATTTCAGAACAAACAGCGATTATTTCCGCATACAGCATTAACTGACTGGTTTTTATAACCGAGACGGAGTGTGTTTACTGCGCGGTACGGACTGTAACCCTTTAAATCCCAGTGGTTACTTTATGTACCGCCAGGTTTAACATTCACAAATTCTACGTTCTGCCCACACAGTGTATTTATGTGTTTTGTGTGGATCTCAGAACAAACAGCGATTATTTCCCTATACAGCATTAACTGACTGGTTTTTGTAACCGAGATCGAGTGTGTTTACTGCGTGGTACGAGCTGGATCTTTAAATATATCGCAGGTTAGCCTTAGTCTTTAAAGGTTTAAAGTCGTGTGTTAATATCTTGTCCATGTACTGATGGCTATATTTAACAACACTTGAACTGCATCGCCACTAACTTGGAAAACAGACTAATAAAAAGAACATCGCCTATTTCAAAGTATGAATTCGTAAGTGGCAGTTCAATGAATGAATTTTTATACGAAGAAGATTTCTTCTTGACAGATGACCGTCGCTCAGGAAGTCTAAAATAATTTAATGGAATTTGAAGATTTACTGCCGCGTATGAAGCCCGAAACTGATTCCTATCCTGAGCCAGATAAATCCAATCCATGCCCTCCCATCCCGCTTATTTCAAAATAGTTTTAACATGATTCTTCCACGAAAAACAAGCTCTTCGCACTGGTGTTTTCCAGTCGACTTTCCGGATGAAAATTTTGCATGTATTTTCATGCCTCCCAACCCGCCACACGTGGCTTCCAGATCACCTCCCTTGTCTTTATCACTGCCGTACATGGCAAATGGTGCTCCATACAAGTTATAAGACTCCTCATAATGAATGGTCTGAGGAAAATGGCTAAAATCCTCAGTTAGGCCAAATCGCAAAGTAACGGGGTCTTAATCATTAAGGGTATTGCAAATTGCATTCCTGAGAGAAGGTGACAACACGCGAAGAGACAGGACGATAATAAGGAGCTAAAGAAGCGTTAGCATTCTTGACATCGTATCACATGAATAGAATAACACAGAACACGAGGAACAGAAAACAAGACGGAAGAGAAAATGAAACAAGTATGGGAAAAAGACAGCGCATGGTGGTCATAAACAGAAGGGGGAATAGCAAACGGAAAAAGAATGGCAACACAAGAAAAACAAGAACGGGAGAGATAAGGTAAGGTACAACTGTACATATTCATGTCACGAAAGCACAATGAGTAGCGGAGGTATAGCTCCATTCATTCTTGACCTCAGCATTGGATGCAGATAAGCCTTTGGCTTCACACCCCGGCCGGTTTACTCGCGGGGAAGAAACAGCGTTACGCTTTGAATAGCAGGTCCAGTGACAGGGTTGCAGAACCGGTGTGGCCGCTATTGACCTGCGGGAATCGAACAAAGATTCCTCGGTCGTCCAGACCGTAGTCCAGTCCCTGCACCGACTTTGTCTCTGCTCTCAGGTAGAGAGAAGAATCGAAGACAAAACGGATAAAACTTGGGACAGGGAAAGAGAATAGAAAATGGATAGATAAGAAGGTAATAAAGGATAACAACAAAGAAAGAAAGAAAGAAAGAAAGAGAAAGAGAGAAAGAAAGAAAGAGAGAGAGAAAGAAAGAGAGAAAGAAAGAAAGAGAGAAAGAGAGAAAGAAAGAGAAAGAGAGAAAGAAAGAAAGAGAGAAAGAGAGAAAGAAAGAAAGAAAGACAGAAAGAGAGAAAGAAAGAAAGAGAGAAAGAAAGAGAGAAAGAGAGAAAGAAAGAGAGAAAGAGAGAAAGAAAGAAAGAAAGAAAGAAAACAATTTTAGTGACGTAAGAAAGAGTTCCGCTGCCTACTGTCAGCAAGCCATTCAGCCGCCTGTTACCAGGTAAGACATCGCACCCTGCCCGCATTCAGAAAAATAACTGGGTAGAAATAAAATAATTAGAATTAAATCAAATACGCCCTTTTTGACATCTAGACACCCCCCCCCCCCCCAGGTCACTCCAACTATCCTATGAAATGAAATTAAGCATGCACCATGTACGCACGTACAGTACACCAAGGGTTAGCTGCACTGTAATTATATCCACGGCATATTCATGTTTGAACTATCCCTAGGAAATATTTCCCATCATGCACATGCTGAAGTACCTGTCTGTGTTAGGGGTGTACAACCCTACACAGAAACAGTGAACGAAGTCAAGGTAAATACGACAGGCCACACAGACTGTCCATTCTCAGTCAGTCCGCATAATTCATCGCCGAACCTAATCGAATTTTGCGCTGAAATAAAATTTATCACACAAAATTTTAAGGATTTACAATATACCATGGTTAGGCGAAAAACACTTCTTCATTTTGAAATGTGCGGTCTTCTAGGATGTTACGCGGCGTCGTGTGGCCCAAATGGTAAACAATCACCACACGATACCGCGTAACATCCCAGAAGAGCACAGATCTCACCAATATCGCGGCGGTAGTCTGAAATCAAACCTCATTTTTTATGTTATTCCTGCCGTGGCACAGTCTTATACTCGTAATTAATACATCAACAAACTTATGCACTTAATAAATACAATCAGGAGGAGTTTGTACGTCTGAATGTACTTTGTCCAGTGCATAAGTTTGTTAAGCCGATCCCAGTGGCCGCGCGGTCTAAGGCGTAGGTCTGCTGCCGAGCGCTTGCTGGGATCGTGGGTTCGAATCCCACCGGGGGCATGGATGTTTGTCTCTTGTACAGTGTTTGTGTTGTCAGGCAGATGTCTCTGCGACGGGCCGATCCCTCGTCCAGAGGAGTCCTACTGACTGTGGTGTGTGTCTGAGTGTGATCAAGTGAAAATAAAAACAACCTCGACACGTGCTGTGAACAGGTAGGTAGAAGAAGGAAGGACTGCGAACTTGGTTAATGTATTAATTAAATCATTCGTCTCACCAAAGGTTTAAAGCAGTGTAATCTGGAAGAGGCTATGGACCTGTCGTAAGACAGACTACACAATGAACGAGTCAACACTCCTCTGAGTTAACGTCAACGTCAGAACGAAATCAGCCTCCACCTCGTCACAAACGAGGCTCTGATGACCGAATACTGAATGGCAAGTTATTATTTAGCATGTCGTTACCGAAACGTCGCTGCCAAATATCACAAATCTCAATTACGGTAAGTAAAGCCAAAGTTACCTCTTTGCGAGCCACGAAGGCGTATGGGGGAGTGAAGCTATAGCGCCTTTCAACAACAATCTCGGCACTAATAAGGTCACCGTGTTAAGTGGGTCCCTGTCACCGTGTTAAGTGGGTCCCTGTCACCGCGGCATGGCGTGTCCTCAGGTTGCGGATGGAGGAACGGCCTGCAGTTATGGAGGGTAGCTGCGAATACATTGAATAAGCAGTCGCGGACAGCCGACAAGGGGTGGTACTCCAACTTGGGGGGTTGGGCGAGGTGCAAACAACTCCTCACTGTAAAAAAATTATGTTACGAAACAGCCTACAAAACGTCGGACCTGGACCGATTTTTTGATACGACCCTAGTTATGGTTGCTCCTGTGAATGCGGTAATGAACCTCCAGGTTCCATAAAATGCGGGGAATTTCTTGACTAACAAGGTCAGCAGATACCTTCAACCGCCGGCCGCTTTACTCGCGAGGAAAGCGTTCCCGGAAATATTGAATAAGAAGTCTGGGTGGTCTCCAGAGGCGGTATGGTATATCCACAGCTGAGAAAACTCTTGCCTCTACAGGGAATGTAACCAAGAACGAAGTAACTATAACCACTGAGCTACCCTGGTCCTCATGGCAGTTAAACCGTTATATCTGCGGTAATGAAACTAAGCTAAAAATTTTTACAATACACCAATTCTTAAGTCTTAAATTTTAAATACATGTTGTCTGTATGAATCAAGCGACAAGCCAATTTAGAAAAATATTTTAAGACCATTCTTAAATCACTGTCTGAATTCAAAGCCGGATGACAGTTACTTCCGGCGTACTTAACACTTCCAGTCCAGCGATAGGCGAGTTTATACGTGCCACATGCTGTAGCATTAAAAAGACTCTCCATTTAACAGGTCGACGTATTTATGTGTTTTGTGTGGATCTCAGAACAAACAGCGATTATTTCCCTATACAGCATTAACTGACTGGTTTTTATAACCGAGACGGAGTGTGTTTACTGCGCGGTACAGACTGAGTCTTTAAATACAATACAGCTTAAATTGAGAGGACAATTAACCCTTTAAGGCCCAGTGGTTACTATATGTACCGCCAGGTTTAACATTCACAAATTCTACGTTCTGCCCACACAGTGTATTTATGTGTTTTGTGTGGATCTCAGAACAAACAGCGATTATTTCCCTATACAACATTAACTGACTGGTTTTTATAACCGACTCTGTGCGTTTACCGCGCGGTACGGACTGGGTCTAAGTAAAATGCAATTCAAATCACATTTGGAAATTGTTGATGGTGATTGGCTATAGCACCGCCAAAGACTGTCTTGAATACTGCACGATTTTCCATATAAACATAACTTTGAAACGTTAGAAAGCTGTATTGTATCTTATATGGGGTTGGAGTTTAAAGTTGGCGAAAAAATTACATTTTGGCCCGTCGAGTTCAGTGCTAAGGGCTGGACAACCGAGGAATCGTGGTTCGATGCCCAGTGCAAACAAGATTGTTCTAACCTCCAGAAAGACCACATAAGCTCAGAGACCAATCCGACCTACTGTTCAGTGGGGTAAAGCGGACGGGGCGTGAAGCTGACCATTCACCTCCACCTAGTGCAGAGGTTAAGAATATGTGGCGCTATACCTGTACTCCCCACTCATGCCTTCACGGCATGCACAGGGACAACTTTACCTTTACCTTTACAGTCCTGTTTACATGCTTTACACTAACCAAAGGCAGATATTAACAAAATATGACTCAACAAAACAGGCTACCATCGGGACGTTACGGGCAATGAGGTACAGATCCACTTATTCTTATCCTATAGGCGTATGTGGTCGGATTCACGTACCTACCGCTTCACTCCCTGTAAGAACAGCTCCAGTTATTCATTGAATAGGAGGCTGAACGCGCCCCACAGCCGGTATGGACGATTTTGAGAAAAAAAAATTTATTGCCCTCCCGGGATTCGAAACCCAAATCTTAAGCTTATAAAATGAGAAAATAAAATTAATGTTGAAAAAAAAAGATGTTCGTAACCGGTAAACACTGTGAGAAAAAGAACAAAAGACAAGAAATAATCAGCTAATGGCTAGAAGAAGAAGTAGGGGAAGACGCGAAGCGGCGAAGAAGTTACAAAATTAAAGAAAATCGAATTACCTCGCTCTGGCGGCCAGTTGTGACACAATGGATAGCTGTGACCTGCTGATGAAGCTAAGCGGGCTAAAACACACAAGGGGCCCCAGCATGTAATTAGTAGAGAACACCTGTACCCAGAACTGCCATTCGTAAAGCCCGCTAACCAAACAGACTGAAATATGTTTACTTACTATTAGAGCCAACGCTGCATTCATCTGATGCCATCCGGCAGCCGTAACGGCAAATGGAGAGAAACGGTGGGCCGGTAACGATGAAGGGGTCCAAAGTGTGTAATAACAGATACAATCTCGCATCACTAAGGTAGGATATCAAACCTTTTAAAGGTGAAGCATATCTGTTTTATGTACGTACTCAGTGCGTACCGCGCTGTAAACACTCTACACTTCGGTTATAAACACCAATCTCTTAATGTTTTATAAGGCAAAAGTTGCTGTTTGTTCTGAGATCCGTACAAAACACATAAACGCAATGTGGGTAGCACGTAGAATTTTTTAATGTTAAACCTGGTCGTATGTAAAGTTACCGCTAGGCTTTAAAAGGTTAAAAACGAAAATACGGTTACATGCTTTATGTGATAATCAAGATATCCTCTCTGTTATACACAACAACTTGTGGTTATCGGATGGCCGCGCAGTCTAAGCCGTAGGTCTGCGGCCGACCGCTTGCTGGGATCGTGGGTTCGAGTCCCAACGGCGGCATGGATGTTTGTGTCTTGTGAGTGTTGTGTGTTGTCAGGTAGAGGTCTCTGCGACGGGCCGATCCCTCGTCCAGAGGAGTCCTACCGACTGTGGTGTGTGTCTGAGTGTGATCAAGTGAAAATAAACAACCTCGACACCTGCTGTGAACAGGTAGAAGAGGTGACGACTACTACGTAATTTGGTCTGTAAAAAGGGTTGTAATTTACTTGAGTGCCGTCTTAGTTACACGTAGTTTCGACCAAGAGATGGGCTGATTATTTGATATTATTTGACAGCGCCGTTTCAGCTCTACGAGTTACATACGGTAGGATATATGTCAGTAATGGCAAATAATGATTTAAAGGCATAGCCGTGGGGTACGTGAAGGTACTGTGGCGCCATTCGCCTTCAGAGCCTAAGAAAAATCGCGAATATTAGTTCACGTCATCAATTCTTCAAAATCTTCACAGTATAAAATGTCCCCCTCCACGCCATTAAGACATACAGAGGGAGCTGAGGTACAGCTCCACCCATTCTTAACCAAAGCACTAGACATAATTGGGTTATCAGCTTGAGGCTCCGGCCGCTTTACCTCCGGTACCCACTGAACAGGAGACTGGGTGACCCAAAGAACCGGTCAGCATCTCTTGGTGAAAAGTTAAATTTCTTACCCAGTCTATACACCGTTAACAGCAAAGATTAAACTGACAGCAGTAAAGCAATTCTTCGTTTATTTGATGACGTTTCTTCATCCACAGGTAAAGATTCCGAAAGAGGGGAAGGCTATATACAGAATATTAGTACAGGCAGATCAGAGATATCTGGATAGATTTCAAAGGTGTTGCTGGAGAAGGCTGGAGAAGATCAGTTGGACCGATCGGGTGAGAAGAGAAGAAGTGTTACTTAGAGTCAAGAAGGAGAGGAATAAGGTACAAAAAAACAATCCCCAGGTAGGCTAACCGGATTTGTCACAACTTGCGTAGGAACCGCCTCCTAAAATATGTAATTAAAAAAATACTGGAAGGACGAGAAGATGAAGAAGAAAACGTAAGCAGCTACTGGATGACCCAAATCGCACTGTGTGAAGAACTCGTTTTGAAAGAGACTACAGACCTGTCGAAAGACAGACTACGTAAAGGTGATTAGAAGAGAAACGTCACGGAAAACCACAGCGGGGAAAATATGCAGAGAAAAGGGTAATATTAAAATGGATTATTGGAGAGTTTGACAGGATGGGAGGTGGATGGAACTAGCTCTGGTTAATGTGCAGTGCCGGGCTTTAGTGTCATCCGTGTTCAAGATTCGAGTTTCAGTATCACAGATATGGTTAAATGAATCAGGTAAATAAAACACCCTCGAAAAAAGATCGAGTCATTACTCATTTTACATTCACTTCAACTAAACTGGTTAACTGCAACACCACTTTTCTTGACAATGGCTGTACATCACTTTCTTCGCACACTTCTTGAAGGACTTTTACCAGGGCCGACATGTGGATGTCTGGATTTTTAACAGCCGTACCTGAGGAAAGAAGCTTCTTCCGAAACGTTGCGTTTTTTATGTTTTATTTGCGGTGATGACAATGGAAAAAGTCCTCAAATAAGTGTGTGAACAAAGTAAGCTGGTTAAGTAAACTACTGTCATTGATATCATCACCCTTCAGGGATGTTACACAGGTGCCGACGTTTCGGGACAACATATCGATCCCATCTTCAAGGATCAAGTTTGACATCGCAATCGGAGAGTAAACTAAACCTACTAAATCCTGTCTGCTTATTTGCATACGCCATTTTAATATTATCTTATTGTCTACACATTTGCCTCTAATGAAATAACGCCACAAGGACATTCTGTTCATAATTTTGCACGCAGTTTTCCTATATCCGTAAGTCTGTATACGCAGCCAATTTCGTCCTTTAACCTTTTAAAGCCTAGCGGTAACTTTACGTACCACCAGGTTTAACATTAAAAAATTCTACGTGGTGCCCACATTGCGTTTATGTGTTGTGTACGGATCTCAGAACAAACAGCAACTTTTGCCTTATAAAACATTAAGAGATTGGTTTTTATAACCGAAGTGGAGAGTGTTTACAGCGCGGTACGCACTGAGTCCTTATATAAAACAGATACGTTCCGTCTTTAAAGGGTTAATCACCCTAAAATATAACGACAAAAATCAGAAATTACTAGTCTGCTCATTATATGGCACAAGCTGACAAAACCGTAAAATAAACAAAAAGTAAACAGTTATCTGTGACAGCCTATCGTAACTTCTCCTCGTATAAGGCCCCTGAAGTCTACAATTTCCCGCAGTAAACAAGTTTTGCAGGAAAGCAGACGAGTTGTAAGTGTTTGGAATAAGATATCTTTAGGCTACACTACACAAATAACGATAATGAAAAGACGAGTGATGGCATGGCATAAACAAAACCTCCCCAAAGGATAATTGATTTAATAACAACTTATAACGTGGGCTGGAAAACACGCCTCTTACAGTAAGAACGACACAAGTCCATTATGACGTGAGTTACTCCATGCAAAACATCACGCGATGGTTTTCAACGACTTCCTACATGTCGAAACAAGGCAACAGAAATAATTTCGTGTTTGTTAGCACAAATCACGGTACTTCCCCGTCCCCCTCGATAATTCTGGGCAATTACATTTTATTACAACGACCTTTCCAGAGTAATAAAGAGAGATTCCTTTTCAAGCTAACATGAAACATGGCAGGCTTTAAATTTTAATTTTATTGTTAAAATGTATAAAAACAAAAATCCTGTACTGTATTTTCAGAAATTTCAAAATAACGCATTTCAGAATTTCCAGTTTCCCCCATATACGTACTACATGCCTAACCCACTATATAAGTTTTAGTTTAACCTTTTAAAGCCTAGCGGTAGCTTTGTGTACCACCAGGTTTAACATTGAAAAATCCTACGTGGTGTCCACATTGCGTTTATGTGTTTTGTACGGATCTCAGAACAAACAGCAACTTTTGCCTTATAACACATTAAGAGATTGGTTTTTATAACCGAAGTTGAGAGTGTTTACAGCGCGGTACGCACTGAGTCCTTATATAAAACAGACACGTTCCGTCTTTAAAGCGTTAATAACACTACCAATGCGAGTCTTGAAGTATTCAGAGGGGTGTAATCGAGAATTTAGGTCTTTTGAAGTCCTCAACCTTAGTAATATTTGATAACGTTTTTCCTTTCCATGCCATGAAGGAATATAGGGGGGGAGTAGAGGCATGACTCCACTCACTCTTAACCTCTGAACTAGATGAAGGTGAGTGGTTAGTTTTACGCCTCAGTTGCTTTACCCCCAGTGCCAGACTGGACGGCTTGGAGAGGAACAAAATCTCTTTCCCCTCACTGGATTCGAACCCTGGACAGTCCAGTCCGTAACCTAGACGTCTTACCGACTGAGCTACCGAGGCTCCAGCAATACTTGATAAAAAAAAGGTAAGTTTTTAATCTCATTATTATGTAATTTTCCTTCTTTCTTGCGATCCATACATCACCCTCAGGTATTTATTATCAAATGCCCTCAAATTATGTAAGTGTACTGTACGCAATAAAGCAACCAAATATAACGTCTCGTTTGCGGCGTCCCTATAACGCGACAGTGCAAATGTACTTACAGAATCAGGTGTTTGAATATCACATATTACTCGTGTAGCTTGGACACCCCTACGACACGATGATTAGCAGTTGCTTATACCAACAAGAGAACCTTCCGAGGCATTTCACTGTACGCGCTGTGGATGCCGTCAGGGGGCGGGGGGCAAGGAACGTTACCGACTGGGTTGGGAGGAAAACTCCACTGACAGCACCGCGTTATTGAAATAAATTGTTCTCCTTCGAACAGACATTCGTACCCCGGGCCTCTGGCCAATCAGCCACGTGTGTGTGTGTGCGTGCGTGCGTGGTTAGGGCCTGTCCGCTCACTCTGCGTGCTCATTACCATTTTAGAATACTAATGTCGACAGTGCCCATACAAGTGGCTATGCGGTCTAAGGCGTGGGTTTGAGGCCGCTCGAATGCTGGGATTGCGGGTTCGAATCCCGCAGGGGGCATAGATGTCTGTCTCTTGTGAGTGTTATTCATTGTAATTTGGAGTTCCAGGCGTTGGGCTGATCACCCGTCCAGAGGAGTCGTACCGAATGTGGTGTGTCTGAGTGTGATCGTGAATCCTCGATAATGAGGAGGCCCTGGCCCCACTGGGGGGCTGTTGCGCCACTGGGGACCCTGGCCCCACTGGGGGCTGTTGCGCCATGAGAAAAAAAATGTTGATAGTGGAAAATGGGTCTATGTCCAATACGGAATTGTGATAACCCACAATACCTTGTTATTTGTTATTTGTTAACAAGGGTTAAGGGACTGTTTTATACGCGAAGTGCGTATTATACGTTTTTACCGGACACTGAGGTGAATAAACGCCATGTCTGCTCTAATGCACGATTCTCATTTAAAAATTTTTTATATTTTCTCTGCACATAACAACATCTGGCATATGTAATTTAATTTTTGCTGTTATAACGTATGTAAAACTATTTAATAAGCACCTTCCAGTCATTTTAAAAACTCAGCACGGCCTTATTTGCCGATATTCAAGTGGCGGTATTAGTCGAATCGCCATTATTCATATGAGAAAATATGCCGGACTTGGCTAGCAAATGCAACGAACAATTTATAGTGAGTTATTACTGTGTATTAAGCAGTGCGGGACAGCAGCAGTGGTGTGCATCCTGTGGCCCACACAGCCGTTAGTACAACCAAGATTAACCCTTTAAAGACGAAGCGTGTCTGTTTTATATAAGGACTCAGTGCGTACCGCGCTGTAAACACTCTCCACTTTGGTTATAAAAACCAATCTCTTAATGTTTTATAAGGCAAAAGTTACTGTTTGTTCTGAGATCCGTACAAAACACATAAACGCAATGTGGGCACCATGTAGAATTTTTTAATGTTAAACCTGTTGGTATGTAAAGTTACCGCTAGGCTTTAAAAGGTTAAGGACGAAGCATATATGTTTTATATAAGGATTCAGTGCGTACCGCGCTGTAAACACTCTCCACTTCGGTTATAAAAACCAATCTCTTAATGTTTTATAAGGCAAAAGTTTCTGTTTGTTCTGAGATCCGTACAAAACACATAAACGCAATGTGGGTACCACGTAGAATTTTTTAATGTTAAACCTGGTGGTATGTAAAGTTACCGCTAGGCTTTAAAAGGTTAACATATATTATATTAATAAAGTTAAAGCAGTCCCATTACAGGCCTGGACAGGCCCTGAGGGCTCCAGGAGGTCGAGGCTCCCAGATTTCAAGACAATCGGCACATGAAGGTGGTAAGGTTGTCAGCCATACGCACCGGCCGCCTTTACCCCCCAAGAAATATTCCTGGTACTCATTTCTGTTAGAGGCTGAGTCGACCCCAGGGCCATAGTGCGGCCGACAGGATTATGTCAATGAAAAAAATCCACTGACGCCATCGGGAATCGAACCCGCGACCTGCCAGTTTTTAGCGCACTGCCTCAACCAACTGCGCCACCGCGTGCCCCCTGTATTATATTAATATTATATTAATATTATATTATATTATATTATATTATATTATATTATATTATATTATATTATATTATATTAACATTATGTTATAACAAGACAGACACTGTACGCATAAACGTAACAGTGAGGTGCGTTCGCGTAACCACTTTTGCCGTGGGAAAGTAATAATATTAGTATTACTACTAATATTATATATGATGGCTGTGTAATAAACGCTAACAGAATATTATTACACCTTTCAGTGTACTCCAAAAACTGCCCCCTATACCGACGCACAATACACCTTTTTAACCAAGTTTTATCCATCGTCTCAAAAAGAGAACCTTTAATTACATTTTATCAACACAGAAGAGGTATTTTAAATTGTGACCAACTTTTTTTTACCATATTTTGGTTACTGAGGGTGATTAGTGATTGTGTGACTCCCTGAAGATGAACCTTGTAGGTTCGAAACATGTAGGAGCATTCTTCTGAACAATTCAATGTGAATAAACTGCATTAGTTGGTTTGTGATAATTTTATAATAATATTACGTATTCTGAGTGTGTGTCTTTAGCCTTAATTATCCAGCATGCAAAGCGCATGCGCCGTATTCTATTGTCATCTGTGGCCTGTCTGGCTGTACCATATTTTTCCACATTATCTCATAAACGGCACGATTTTCGGGGGAAAAGTTATTGAATATAAAATGTGTGTTTTGATTTTCTCTACAACTTTTGTCTGAAACATTTCTCATTGTAAGAAGAATTCAGCGAGATATTATCATAAATGTACACAGGTCTTCATGTAAAGTGCCCGTTACTGTTGTCAGATTTCATTGAAATTTTTCGACAGATTTCGAAAAACAATCAAACATCAAATTTCATGAAAATTCCCCCAGTGGGAGCTGAGGTTCTAATAGTCGATTTTCATAATCTCGCAAACGCGTCTAAAACTCCTCTGTGAAACTGCACCACATCATGCGTGTATGAATGGTCAGCGGTTAAAAGGGATGGCCCGCCAGTGGTCTACACAGAGCAAACACATAATGGCTGAGTGCAAGGAGATCGGAGAGTGATCTCGTCTTACACTGCTCCTGAATTTTGAACCTTAGAAATGCGTCCACCAGTACAGACACACCCAGACCGAGTGGGTACGTACAGAAGAATGTCGACAAAGGAACTGTAGGGCACAAAACAGCGGGTAACACGGAGAACAAGAATTTCGAATTTACAGTTAGTTCCACTTTTTGGTGTTAACCAAAAAGCGAATTGTTAGCTTGGCGAATTCAAGTGACATTGTTTGAAGAAGTTACCCCGCTCGAGTGCCATGTGGAAAATTTCGCGACATGCACTTGCTGTCGTCTTCAGGCCCTGGGCTATAGTTACCTCAATCTTGTTTTCTTTTCTTTGTTTCCTTCTTTCTTTCTTTCTTTCTTTCTTTTTTCTTTCTTTCTTTATTTCTTTCTCTCTTTTTTCTTTCTCTCTTTCTTTCTTTCTTTCCTTCTCTCTTTTTTCTTTCTTTCTTCTTTCTCTCTTTCTTTCCTTCTTTCTCTCTTTTTCCTTTCTCTTTCTTTCTTCCTTTCTTCCTTCATTTCTTTCTCTTTTTTCTTTCTTTCTCTCTCTTTCTTTCTTTCTCTCTTTTTTCTTTCTCTCTTTTTCTCTCTCTCTTTATTTCTTTCTTTCTCTCTCTTTATTTTTTCTTTCTCTCTTTTTTCTTTTTCGTTCTCTTTCTTTCTTTCTTTCTTTCTTTCTTTCTTTCTTTTTGCTCTCCTTATCTGAAACATCACTGGCAGACACTGGCAGAAATATTCGCACTGTTCCATCAATGAAAACTGTGTACAACTGCAAAAAATCACGCACGTATAAACTAACTCAATGCATCAGAATCTTTCTTGAAACCCCACACTTCCTCAACTAATCAAAAAGTTCCCTGCAGTTTATGGAACGCGGAAATTCATTACCGCATTCACAACAGCCCGCCACCAGTCCCTATCCTGAGTCAGATCAATCCAGTCCACGCCTCCCCATCCTATTTATTAAGCATCCATTTCAATATTATGCGTCCATTTACACCTAGGACATCCAAGTGCCTTCTTTCCCTCGCGTTTCCCCAAGACAAACCCCGACCCCCATACGTGCCACATGCCCCGCCTATCTCATGTGTCTTGATTTGATAATCCGAATAATAAATGGCGAGAAGTACACATCACAAAGCTCCCTTTTATGTAGTCTTCTCCAGTCATCTCTTACCTGTTAGGCAGGGACGTACAAAGAAACACACTCTGTTATACAGAACACAATATGGAACAGAGTAAATACTGATACAGGTCTGTCTGTCTGCCTGTCTGTGGCACGAAATATTTTATACATTTGATTATATTTGATGACAAGAAGGGGGTTTTTAACGACAGCACTTCATGTTTCAATTAATAATTTCTGCAGTTGCTTAGTTGCTTAGGTGGCATTTAAACAAATGGACTTCATAAACGACAAATTGGGCTGTGTGTCCAGTGGAGTGCATGATGGAACCTGGCTGACAATAACCGAGAAGGTCGCCAGCGAACGCGTAGAGGCAACGTCAAAGCGCGGTAGTGGAGAGGCAAACCGCAGAATATCATCTGATTTAACTGTGGGGAGGTCAAGCACATTTTGCAATTAGTTTACCCCCTCTACCCTTCAGTCCGTCTGTCTTAAAAAAGTTAGCTTTACTGCCCTGTCATGCCGCGTCTAATGTTTCGTCCAAAACAGTGGCTATTGGTCATTAGCTTATAGAACGACGCTTTACCAACATACAAAGCTATTTAATGTCAAATGGGATGACGCAATGATTATGACGGAAAACTCTTTTAGCCAGAAAACAAGACTAAATCGTATATATTTTGGTCCTTTATATTCACATCTAATAGGAATAATTTGCAAATTTGAAGTTGTCCATACCATGTACGTGTAAATCCAATGTGTATCATTCTAACCAACTCGCATACTAAAAAACACAATATATCAGTATTGCGTGGTGATGGGTTTATGGACTTCATCCATCGTCCGAAGAGTAATATATTAAAAATAACGGGCCCAACAGAGTAGGTGTTCTCTTCTCGCCCGCCATGCACCTGACGAAGGAAACAGAACCAGCCTCCGAAACGTTGTGATTTTAATTTTTAATATTTTTAATATTTTACTCTTCGGAAGATGGATAAAGTCCATAAACCCATCACCACACAATATTATACACCATCGTCAAAACCTTTTAGAATTTACAATATATGAGGTTTGACACAATTCCCGACATATTTCGGTGTAGGCTACACCATCTTCAGTGGAAACTGTATTAGAACACTTCGAAACCACTGAAGAAAGCTTTCTTCAGTGGTTTCGAAGTGTTCTAATACAGCTTCCCCTGAAGATGGTGTAACCTACACCGAAACATGTCGGGAATTGTATGAAACCTGATATATTGTGTTTTTTGGTGTACAAGTTGGTTAGAATAATGCGAATAAAAACAGTCCACATCTAACAGTTCTGTTGTCGCACTGCATTTCCACGTAGTCCCCGCCATAACTGAGGCATTTATCACACCGTGGGACGAGCTTCTCTGTTCCCTGTCGATATCAGTCCGTGCCCTGTGTTATCAGCCACCGTGTCACAGCTGTTTACACCTCGCGATCGCCTTTAAATTTGTGGCCACCAATATTTTGCTTCAGCGCTGTAAACAGATGAGGGATGACCAAGACATGATAGGACATACTCTGGCTCGGCTGTACTGTGGTCCAGGTCCCAATGTTGTTTACTGAAGAGCATGCAGTTGACCTTCAGAGCATGGGGTAGAGTCCCTTAACACTTGCGATGACAGTCGGAGGAAAACACAGAGATAGTGTCACATGCATGAGTCTCTATCACGCCATGACCTTGTGTCCGCTGGTCGCAATTTGTTACGCGTGTTTCGTTAATAAGAAGCCTGAAGTCAAATTTATTTACAGCTCTAACCACATAGAACGTTACAGAAAATAACTGTATTATCTCACGCACAAAACACGACTGCACTTCAGCCCAATGCATTTTTAACTGGAACACATATGTCGTTTCTTTTCGTAGTCCTTCCCTCTTCTACCTACTTGTTCACAGTAGGTGTCGAGGTTGTTTGTTTTCATTTGATCACACTCAGGCACACACCACAATCGGTAGGATTCCTCTGGACGGGGGATCGGCTCGTCGCAGAGACCTCTACCTGACAACACAAACACTCACAAGAGAAAAAAAATCCATGCCCCCGGTGGGATTCGAACCCACGATCCCAGCAAGCGCTCGGCCGCAGAGCTACGCCTTAGACCGCGCGGCCACTGGGATCTGCAACACATTTGTCACTGGTCATAAACAGGGGACGGTCGGCCTTCCTCAGCGCAAAACATTGTCAAGGTCAACTACAAACTCCTCAGTCACAATATGTGGTTACGTCATTCCAATCACCTCCCATTGGTAAAAAAGGATATCTGTAGAGGTTCATTAACTAGAAGTCACATACCTATGCTGTTTCGAAACTGAAAGGCGGGACCCCTCAAAATTGTCATTCCGCTCCTCCCACCCCTTCGGCTACCCTCACATTCTCTGTTAACAAATATCAGACCAGGTATGGTCGGCCCTTTACTTTCAGAAGAGACTATCGCTGCAAGGCAGTAGCGTTCCGACCTAGCCGCACATACAGCACTTTACAAACACATCAGCCATTCTGTTTCAACACACATTTCGCCCCCCCCCCCCCCCAAATTACAGTATCCTACTGTACTGCCTAATCACACTTCTGACTCACCACAATTACAGTATCCTACTGTACTGCCTAATCACATTTCTGACTCACCACAATTACAGTATCCTACTGTACTGCCTAATCACATTTCTGACTCACCACAATTCTATGCAGAGTTCTTATTCAAGTCTACGGCTTACAACAGAATTATCAACCACCTTTTATCACCACACATTACAGATTCCGTATCATGTTATCATCACGCAGTCCAATCACCATCATCATCATCATCATCATCATCATCATCATCCATTCCGTATCAATGAATTTCAATTCACCACGAAAACAAAGAAGTCTCTCTGCCCTTTCCTGTTATAACCCAACCAACAGAGTTGCTTAGTTTAGACGTCATGATAGTCTCTCTCTGTCATGCGTGTTTCCCTCCTTCCTTACCGGAGGAGATTAGGTTAGACGTCGCGTTTGTCTCTTTATGTTAAATCTCCACTGTTACGTTGCAGCGCCTCTACCAGGCGAGTACCTTATCAGGAGTGATAGTGGTTAAAATAGGATAATTTCGCTCTTCTCGAACATATCCTATCTTCCTACCTAATGTGGATTAATGTTATCACCTTGAGGGTAAAGACGGTCGTAGCGAAATCTAAGCGTAGAATCGACATTAGGGACTTCGCTATAGGAATTTATAGCGTTCTGCTGAAATGTAGGGACAATTTTACAGTGAAGGGCGTAATGGTGGAAACGGTTTATTACAATGAATGCAAAAGCCTCTCTTGGATTGAAATTCCGTTCTCAAATGTAAAATTTGTTCAGAGCTGCAAATACGCATTGTGTAATTCCGACACGAATTGTATGGGAGGGAAGGAGTGGAAGGGGTTTATTAAGTACAGAATATCCCAGAATTCGCGTTACTGATACGACACTCCCACTCCTGAAATACACTATTTATTTACGACTAACCAAGGGCAGAGAGTGACAGCAGGGATCTGAGATTATAGACACAGAGGTACTGCAATCACAGTGTTGCCAGCTGTTGTACATCAAAAATTGAATCTAAGCGAAAATGATCACAATTAAATAACGTCGATAAAGTGACTTTTAGAACACCCGGTATTCTACATAAATTGTATCCTGTTAATTACGAACGGGCCTAAAATAAAATTAGCACGCTTGAAATGCAACAACCCAATGACCACGCACTTCCAACACCCCCCCCCCCCGGTCCCCTGTTGATCACTAAAAATGTCCGGTAATAAATAATGGCACATGGCACAAATTACAGTTCATACATCAAACGCTACAAATGTTAACAATTGTGTTACATTTGTTAGCCAAGTTAGGTTAGATTTCAGCCAAACCCATACAGCAAATTCCGTAATACAGGCGAATATCCGACGTTAGAAAAGGCAGTGTTTCCTTTGTTATGATTAACCCTTTAAAGACGAAGCGTATCTGTTTTATATAAGGACTCAGTGCGTACCGCGCTGTAAACACTCTCCACTTCGGTTATAAAAACCAGTCTCTTAATGTTTTATAAGGCAAAAGTTGCTGTTTGTTCTGAGATCCGTACAAAACACATACACGCAATGTGGGCACCACGTAGAATTTTTTAATGTTAAAGCTGGTGGCACGTAAAATTACCGCTAGGATTTAAAAGGTTAATTAAGCCAATACTTGTTAAATTAATTCGGCTCTTAATCTGTTTTATAAAATTCATAATTAAAACTAATAAAACACCTAATTACCCCATTATTATATTAGCCACTGCCCAGTGTCTGATGTGTCGTTATGTATAAAATATTTCTGCACGTCCTTCCATTCCTGTGTCCAAGTAATTAGTCTGGTTCTTTTTTAATACTAACTGAAGAAACTGGAATGAATCTGTACGCATACCAAATCATTATACAGCGTTCTGAAGTTGAGAAACTTACAGAGGCCTTACCAACCCTTGTAAGAATTCAGATTAAACTGAAGTGTATTTATAGATCCAGTCCGTGCCGTGCAGTAAACAAAATCCATCTCGATTATAAACATTAGTCAGTTAATGCTGTATAGGGAAATAATCGCTGTTTGTTCTGAGATCCACACAAAACACATAAATACACTGTGTGGGCAGAACGTAGAATTTGTGAAGGTTAAACCTGGCGGTACATACAGTAACCACTGGGCTTTGGAGCGTGTAACATAACTTATAGTAAAATACCCAGTCCGTACCGCGCAGTAAACACTCTCTGTCTCGGCTATAAAAACCAGTCAGTTACTGCTGTATAGGGAAATAATCGCTGTTTGTTCTGAGACCCACACAAAACACATAAATACACTGTGTGGGCAGAACGTAGAATTTGTGAACGTTAAACCTGGCGGTAACTAAAGTAACTACTGGGCTTTAGAGGGTAATATTTTAAAATTCATAAACATCAATGTGTTTGTTACTTCCTTTTTTTTCCGGCCTGCTATAGACTTTAACATTTTAAAGCCTAGCGGTAACTTTACGTACCGCCAGGCTTAACTTTAATCAATCCTCCACGGAGCTCACATTGCGTTTATGTGTTTTGTACTTATCTGCGAACAATCTGCAACTTTTACCTTACACGTCATCAAATTATTGGTTTTTTAAACGGAGGTGGAGAGTGCTTACTGCGCGGTACGCCCTGAGCATATTATACAGAATGCGTTTCGTCTTTAAAGGATTAAAAAATAACTCCATAATTTAAGTCATAAAAATCGACCAATCGATCCCTGCCCACGATAAAAGTCTTTCGTTTGTGTAAACCTCTCTCATTTTAAGAGTCTCAAACTCACAGGTACAGAACTGTAAGTATTATCGTGTAATTTTCTAAATTCTTGCGCCAGTATATCTGAACACCAGTATTACATTCAGCACTGGTGGTTTATCTATAGATGTAACCACATTTAGTGACTCAGTTTGAACTGTAATGAAGGTAACACAACACCCAAAGAGGAACTAAGATGGTAATAAATGGAATGAGGATTTCGAACTAAAGAAACCTTTAGAGGCTATTTCAACGTACAGTCAGGTATACCTGAAGATGGCCGAAACATGTAGAAATACAACTCGGGTATAACGTCACGAAAGGGATTTAATATTTTGTGTCGTTATAAACGAGTGTCGTTGTAACCGAGGAGTATAATGTTATGGTTAACAGTGAGGAATTAATTGGTACCACAGAACAGCTGACGCTATAGACCAGGTGTCGTATAAACCGATGTCGTTATAACCGGGTTCGACTGTATATTACAGATCCAGGAGTTTGTGAAGGCTACACTGTTTGCGTTATTTGACAAAACCGAAAGAAACAGTGAAAGTGTGCTGCAGCAGTATTATGGGGTGTTCGAATGGAAAATGAGGGTAAAAACACGAAATGTGTCACAGTGGCTATTGGCATGCCCCGGAATTCAAACTCGGTACACGCAAACAGAATTCTTGCGCGTGACCGCCATATTAATCTGATCGTAGGTGTAGGTGTCGAGATGTGCATGAAACACCGTGATTTACATAAAGCATCAGTTTCCGAGCTCTGTAAATAAGGCACATTGCCACACACGTGAATGGGGATTCATTTGTCTGTGCTTTCCGTGTGCCAGCACAATGTGTTGCCACCATTCAAACATGCCCCTAGAAAGAAGAGGGGGGGGGGGGAAAGAATTCCTCTACCCTGATTGTTAAAGAGGAGTGAATAGAAAATGGATGCAGCGATTTGTCGCCATGTGCGATGTGTTTGTTCGGTACTGTATACACAAAAGCAGCTTCAAAAAGGCGTAAATTCTGACCTGCAAATGGATTGCTACGAACCATTGATGTCAAACGCAGCTGGGGTCAGTCCGGTTGACCGGCTGGTCTGTTCAAACGCATAAAACCTGCCTCATAAATGTAAACCAACGTGTCCTTCGGCCACCGGACTGTACAAATTCCAGGCGCCAAACCAAGGACACACCGAAGCGGGGGGTGGGGAGAGGGGGGTGGCTGCAGCTGCAGCGCCCCATCAAACAGAAATTTAAAAAAATAAGAATGTTGTATTGTGTGGTGATGGGTTTATGGACTTTATCCATCGTCCGAAGAGTAAAATATTAAAAATATTAAAAGATTAAAATCACAACGTTTCGGAAGCTGTCTCTGCTTCCGTCCTCAGGTGAATGGAGGGGTAGAAGAGAAGAAGGCCTACTCAGTTGGGCCCCTTAGACAGAGCTCCAGTGATGGAGGCTAGCTCTGTCTAAGGGGCCCACCACAGCAGGTGTTCTTCTCTTCTCCCCCTCCATTCACCTGAGGACGGAAGCACAGCCAGGTTCCGAAACGTTGTTATTTTAATTTTTTAATATTTTTAATACTTTACTCTTCGGATGATGGATAAAATCCATAAACCCGTCACCACACAATATTATACACCATCGTTAAACCCTTTTAGAATTCACAAATGTTGTAGACATGATTATATGAAAAATTTACGTGATTCACCCTTCCGATTCTGAAATCGGCTGACGACTAGTACATTATAATTTAAAAAAATAAAATTAAGGAACTTAGAACGACTTAGATGAAATTAAGAAACCGAGACTATTTGATATTATGATTTAAATCTGACGAGTTATCACGCAGCACGTAAATATATCCGTATGTATACAAATGCAACTGCAGGCAGTGTTCTGTTGTCCTTACAGCAGGATTTTTATAATATAATTTTTAAAATCAAACATAACTTGCATATAGCCTCAAAGTAACCCAACCCCCCTCGGCCCCGTGTAAAATTCTGGGTGCGCACCTGCGTGACACGTCACGCACTAATTTGTCACTGGATTACCCGATATTTTACTGGGTTATTCTACTAAACCCACACAAAATTAAAAAAAAAGGCAGGCTAACTGGATTGGTACATCTTGCGTAGGAACTGTCTTCTGAAACACGTTATTGAAGAAAAGACAGAGGGAATGATAGAAGCGATGGGAAGACGAAGAAAAAGTCACAAGCAACTATTGGATTACCTTATGGAAAATACAGGTTACTGTGAATTGAAAGAGGAAGCACTAGATCGCACTGTGTGGAGAACTCGCTTTGGATGCGGCTATGGACATGTCGCAAGACAGACTGCGGGATGAATTAGTATATTATATCCTTTGCTGTTTATTTTTGAATTCCTTATCTCTCTGCATTTTGGGGCATCCAGGTACATTAAAACAGAAAATCAAACTCACATCTTTATTGCAAGACACATCTGCTGTAAAATTTGTAGTTGTGTTTATAAATTCGCCACGCAACTAAAGGTAAAGGCACTTTACAGCAATAATAAACACAGTCTGACACACCACTGTACGTATTTGTTTGCACACTGTACCATTTGTTCCGAAGTTGTGCCAATATACTACATGTTTCGGCTCGGCCGAGACGAAACATGTAGTGTATTGGTACAACTTTAGAGTAAAAAGGTGTAGTGTGCAGAATAAATATATGCTGTGGTGTGCCAGACTGTGTTTATCATTACTGTAACTGAAGTGACACACCGGGATGACCCACTTAAAAATTGCATAAAGGCACTTTACCAAATAGTGTCACTGAATTTCTAACCGTAATTTAAATATTTCTTGATCGATTTGGGCGAAATTCGGCACAAAGCTGTCCACGTCATGTCATTGGGAAATCGGAAGATTCGTCAGAACCTTTGCGATGCAAGGCACACCTTACTTGGACGGGGGGGAGGGGGGGCGGGTTGAATGAAAGTTTGTCCGTATTTTCTACGTTTCGACTGCACACGGACTACTTTATACGGTTCTGCCTTAAATGTACTTCGTATTGCAAACTAAGTTGAACCCGGTTATAACGACATCGGTTTATACGACACCTCGTCTATAACGTCAGATATTCTGTGGTACCGATTAATTCCTCACTGTTAACCATAACATTACACTCCTCGATTATAACAACACTCCTTTATAACGACACAAAGTATTCAGTACCTTTCATGACGTTATAACCGAGTTCGACTGTATTTCTGCTAAAGTCAGAATGTTTGTATAAATTCCAAACTCACAGCATATATTAGGTGGATGACCCACGAAAATATAAATATTCAGTATCGGTGTCTCACGTAAATTTCAAAGATACCTCACAAGAACGGTATTCAAAACGGTCGCCATGGCGTTCCAGACTTAAACCCGTGCGAATTTACCAGAGTTTCCTTCCACCGCCCAAAACAATTTGTTTCATACCACAGAATGCGCAGTGACTTGTCACGCTATTCAAATCAACACATTCAAATGCAGGATCTCACATAATGGTACATAAAGTGGGCAGTGCAGTTCTGCAACACTAAAGGCGCAGTCGACTGCCACGAACAGCGACTTGCAAAGGACACACCACAGCAACAAACCAAGCATCAGTGGCGTGCAATGTAACACCGCCTCCAGTTAGCTTCTCCGACTGTTTGAATCACCATTCGCACCACGACAGCTCAGTCGGTATAGTAACTAAATTAGGGGCTGTACGTACAAAATATCTTTGATTCTATACCCGACAAATGCAAGTATGGTGTTCGTCGAAACGTCCAGATAGGATATAAGGCACACTTAGCGCAGGCACGAATCTCAATCCCATGTGACTGAACCCAAGCGCCTGTTGTGAGGTGACGTCATGCAGTTTGAACTAACGCACGGCGCAGTCCAAGTTTAAGAACAAGATATGAATCATATCGTGAGTTTGACGCAACGCGATGTTTCAGTCCGCACTCGTTACCAGTCGACGTTTCCGACTCATTGACGTGATCTGAGCGCAGTGCAGCTGCAGTACTCACGTCGCTGAAATATCAGTGACACCCGGTTAACAGATGAACTAGCCACTTGTAAACAGAATATATTCCTTAACCTGTCACAGTTGTAATACTCCGAGAAGTGGAGTACAAATGTGGAATTTCAATGAAGAAATGTAAGGAAGAAAAACTTATATTACTGTTAGTTACTCATGAGAAAAGCTTTGACCTTAACAGCCAGAGTAAAATCTATATCGGGGCGAAACTTTTGGAGAGCATACATAGGTCAGGTCAAAAGCGTAATTCTGTACAGGCGCGCACTCAGGATTTTTCCTTTGCGGGGTGGAGGGGGGGGGGCTGACCCTAAGGCTACATATAATTTATGTTTGATTTTTTTAGATTATGTTATAAAAATCATGTTGCAAGTACAACATAATACTGCCTGCAACTGCATTTATATACATACGAAAACAACTACATGTTCCATGACCCAATCACAGTGTCCCATCCTATTGGTTTTTTTTTATTGATTTATTTTTCAAAATTCTAATGTACTAGTCACCAGCCGACTTAAGTGTCTGATTTCGGACGAAGGGTAAATCAAACGAAGCGTTTGATATCATAATATCTACAAAATATGTGTTTCATAAATTTTGGTTTTGGGGGGGGGTTTGGGGGGCTGCAGCCCGGCAGTTCCCCCCCCCCCCGCCTGGGAGCACCACTGATTCTATATGACTACGGAACCTATACTATAAAAAGACTGCCCTTCAGCTAATATAATTTCAGCTGAATGGAAGGACTATTGATCACAAAGAGCTAACGATCTAACTTTCCTTCGGCCACCGTGGCCAAGGTCATAGCAGTTCTCGCGAGTAAATATCTGTACGTATCTATAAACCGCTACAGCTTTACATCAAAAGGATCCGCCCTTCCATATTTCCGCACAAAGACAAAATCTTAACACTTTTACGAATTCAAAGAGTTTTATAAATAAGTGTCTAGAAAAATTAAAAATCTCAGGAACGTGTCTTCGCTTCGACGAATATCGAAGCACATGTTTTCTTTAAACCTTACAATACCAAAAAAAAAAATTATATGTTAATATTACGGACAGCCTACTTGAAGAATATGGCAGGAATAAAGAAAGCCTTCTGAAGTGGGAGAAAACCGGGGCAAAATGTTTACTTTTAACAACCCGTTCCACAAAAGACTACAACAAGAAACACGTAAGAAATCTCCTGAATCAGTCACCGGCAGCACCAAAATGTGCTCACTATACAAACACTGTCAAATCTGTACGACACACAGCCCAGCGGATGAAAGTATGAGGCAGTATTCTGATCCGCCTCTTTCTCGGTGAAAGTATGGAAACTGCAGACAGAGACATTAACCCTTTAAAGACGAAGCGTATCTGTTTTATATAAGGACTCAGTGCGTACCGCGCTGTAAACACTCTCCACTTCGGTTATAAAAACCTGTCTCTTAATGTTTTATAAGGCAAAAGTTGCTGTTTGTTCTGAGATCCGTACAAAACACATAAACGCAATGTGGGCACCACGTACAATTTTTTAATGTTAAACCTGGCGGTATGTAAAGTTATCGCTAGGCTTTAAAAGGTTAAGTATTTTGTTTGGAAAGACGTTGACAATTCTTAAGATTACACAGTGTCGATGGGTACCCATGGTGGAATAAGACTGACAAGGGAAGACCGAAGTATTCAGGTTTAAACATGTTACTGCCGTAATTTCTCAGTCACTATTTTCGCATGGCGTAGTTCGGGACTGAATGCAGGCGTCTTGATACTGGCGAATACGCGTCTGATGTTGATATGGAATCCAGAGTATATTTACATGAAATTTAGTTCTCTGCCGTTCGTCACAGGAACAGTACTACAATATGTGTGTATATATAAATATACATTACGCACCACATAAATCAAATAAAACACAGACAAATTTCTAAGCCTTGAACTGGTTTCAAAATCTGGCGCCAGGTGATTAAAAACGGGCCATCTTGAGAACTTACAGACACCATGTTCTGCAGAAACAAAAATTAAATTAAAAAAAGCAGTGCCTAATTAAAAAACATGAGTCTCTATGAACGTATAACCTCCTTTCCACTTGTCACCACTTGTTACGCGTTTCGTTTATAACAAGCCTGAAGTCAAATTTATGCGCAGCTCAAACAACACAGGACACTACTGAAAATAACTGTACTAACTCGCACGCACAAAACACGACTGCACGTCAGCTCAATATATTTTTAAATGGAATAAATCGGTTACTGGCCACAGACAAGGGACGGCTGGTTTTCCCCAGCGCAAAAAACTATCAAGGTCAACTGCAAACTCCTCGGTCAACATCAGTAATTGTTCCTTCAACTAAATTAGTTTTAGCACGCTCATGCTACATTCTGACACTTAGTCCTTCATAGAATTTTTACATAAGAATATTTTTTGGCCTCTTTTGTTATTCCTGTCCTAATATCACCCACAAAAAGCCAGTGCTTTGAAAAAAATTACTTCACGAGACACAAAAAGCACTGGGCTTCATTTATACAATGAAGAGACAGTATATTGAAATGTAACAAAAAATACGAGCCAATATTTAATTAAAATGAACAGTAATTACATTAACTGACGCTATTTTTCAATTGTAGCTGTCCCGCAGGACACAAAAAACATGATTTTACGAGATCGGTGAATAGAAAGTCATTTCAACACAGCCCACACACAAGTATACACAACAGATGTAAATTGCGAACCCATCCAGTGACGGTACCGTCTAATGCAGGCTTGGCTGAAGGTGCGATCGCTGGTTCGAGTACCGTCTAATGCAGGCTTGGCTGAAGGTGCGATCCCTGGTTCGAGTATCGTCTAATGCAGGCTTGGCTGAAGGTGCGATCGCTGGTTCGAGTACCGTCTAATGCAGGCTTGGCTGAAGGTGCGATCCCTGGTTCGAGTACGGTCTAATGCAGGCTTGGCTGAAGGTGCGATCGCTGGTTCGAGTACCGTTCAACATATGAATGCCTGCTTTATGTTCTGGCGTCACCAGTTTGCTTATGCCCTCTTGTGGTGAGCGGTTCAAACCTCAGCTGGGATAAAATCTACAGACGTTTCGGCTGTCCCCAGGTGAATACTGGAAGAGTGACTTGCCTTAAAATAAAAACCGCTTATTTCAATTTTTACAGACTAAAAACGCTGCTTCTCTGTCAAATGTTATTCGACTTCCAAACGTGCGTTGCTTTCTGGAAGGTTCCCAGGTGTCGCTAGTTTGTCCTGGTAAGAGCAATGTGTAGATGAACATGAGAATACAGCATTGGAGGAATGATACTGACAGGAGAAACTGAAGTACTGGGAGGAAAACATTATACAGTGTCGGTGGTAGATGAATGAATGAGTACGGAGCATTGGTGGAATGATACTGACAGGGGAAACTGAAGTATTGGGAGAAAAACATTATACAGCGTCGGTGGTAGATGAATGAATGAGTGTGGAGCATTGGTGGAATGATACTGACAGGGGAAACTGAAGTACTGGGAGAAAAACATTATACAGCGTCGGTGGTAGATGAATGAATGAGTATGGAGCATTGGTGGAATGATACTGACAGGGGAAACTGAAGTACTTGGAGAAAAACATTATACAGCGTCGGTGGTAGATGAATGAATATCGAGCATTAGTGGAATGATACTGACAGGGGAAACTGAAGTACTGGGAGAACTGCCTGTCTTAATGCCACGTTGTCCACAACAAATCTCACATAAAATAATCTGGGATCAAACTCGTACCTGCACGTTGAGAGGCCGGCGACTAACCGCCATTGATGACAATATCCCGCTGAATTATTCTTAGAACGCGCGTGTCGCGTCGTTATGCTGCTCCATGTCCTATTTCCCCTCATTCTTTGTCCAGACCGGCACTGGGCGCACCCAACCCCAATAGGTAGAGGGTTTTTTCTTCCCCAGGGGGTTAAGCTGCCAGGGTGTGAAGCTGACCACTCAACTCCATCTGAATGAGTGGAGCTATACATCTGCCCCTTTTATATGTCTTCATGGCGTGGGCAGAGTCAACTTTTAAGTTTATGGTTACCTTTGCTTTAGCGCATTTATTCGTCTCCCCTTTCTACTTTTCTTTACTAATTTTTTGTCTCCTTCATCTACATTTCCTTACATTTTCTTTTCTTTCCTTACCTAGTAATCCCTTATTTTATTTCCTTGTTAATTCCTTCTTTCTCTTTCCTTTCTGTTATTATTTTTCGTTCCTCTCTACTGCTTCGTTGTTTCTTCCATTTTTAATCCCTTCTCTATTTATTATATTTTATCACTTTATTTAATTCCTTTCTCCCTTCTCCGTGTTCCTTCTCTCTGCCTTTCCTTTATTCTAAGTACGTGTTATATCCTTCCTTCTGAACAACCACAATGGCACTCTCCAACACGCAGGCAAATTCACTCTTCATTTCATAGCATCGTACCCGAGGCTTGCAGAAGTAAAAAGAACCAATTAGTTTAAACACACGCCACAACGCTGCGCTCACCCCAGTGACGTCACACGCCACTGTACTGCCCGACACACCTTAGGGCACTTACAGGTCTGGAATTAAGTCACCGCCACACCTACACGTCCACCGCTTCTTCGAGCACGGCTACAATTATAACACCACATCCTGCAACAATGAACTATGTAACAAAACACTGTAATTTATTCCTGAATTATCCAGTTCCACGCAATGTTCGGTTTCCTTTGTTTGAATGCAGAGATGATTTAGACTCAAGTAACATGTCAGTGGTACTTTATATGGCTCTCTAGTAAAATGACCTTGACCTAAATGGAATAATTTTCGTAGCATTTACTTGCATGAAGGAACTTTTCTGTGTAACCTTTAAATTTACCGAGGTTCTGGATGTTCTATAGATGGAACAGGCCACATCTGATATCGAAACACCAGCTCTGACTGTTAACTGGACGCCAGAGATTGCCGAAAGGATTTGGACTGGCGAAAGGTACTGAATTGAAATTAACAAGTTTACAGATACCTTATTCAATTCTTAATCCTCTGTGAACCTTAAGGCAAGACTGTGCAAATCTTCAGCCGTCTGTGATGACAAATTTTAGTGTCCGTATGGGCTAAAATTATTTGCAACATTCAGCGGAGCGGAAAGAATATAACAACACAGAAAGAGAAGAAAAGAGAGGGTGGGATGAAGAAATAAAAGAATAAAATAAAGTAAACAAGCGAGGGAACAAAGTAACAAAATAAATACCTGTAAATTCCACAGTGTTATTCGTCAGTTAAAATTCCCTTTGTTCCGAAACGGTTGACCAATACAAGTCAATTAATAACAGTAGTAATTATAAACGAAAGGTTTTGTAATATTTTGATTTGGAATAAAATTAAATGCTTGCCAGCAGCACTTCACTGTAAAAGCACTTGAAATGGGCTTGTGCAAAAGACTGCGACGGTTACAATACCTCGCCAGACACCTTCTAGGATATACCGCACGGATAACACAGGCATGCTTAAGTGTGGCACTTCGTACTCATCCAATGTAATACAGATTAAAACTTCACAGGAATGTGCAAAAAGCGAATAGATTCTTAATAAAAAAAACTTGCTTTTTCAGAAGGTTGGTGAAAAACAAATTTCAGCGTCGAACAGGCCATGAAGGCACAGAGGTGGAGTAGAGGTATAGCCCTACTTTTCCTTTAACCTCGGCGCTAGATTGCGGCGGATGTTCCAATGCTATGCCACCGCCGTTTTACCCCCGGGAAAGAGAATCTTCAATTATTGTACAGGAGGCTGTGTGGGCCCCACAGCCTGTCCGGACGGGCACTGAAAATCTCGTCCCCGCAGCGATTCTATCTTCAGACCGTCCAGGCCGTAGCGAGTCCCTGTACCGACGGAACTGTACCGGCCCCACGAAAAACAATTAAACGATTTAAATAAATAATCTCTCCATAGTAATCTACCCAACTGGAACTACCCATCCTACGTAAGCACACGATCAAGAAACATTTTCTTCCGTGAAAACTTCCGTTCAACATTTTCCGCTGTAAGAAGACAAGTTATATATGACGTTTCGGGAAGCAATTCTGGCTCTCTTCTGTCTTCAGGTATAATCTGAGGACAGCTATTTTGAACACCTCATCAGACAAAGTTTTCTCTTGTCACAAATAACAAAACTCATCCCTGCAGATTTCCCAATTAAAATTATCTGTGTATTTCTCATATCGTTCATGCGTGCTGCATGTTCTCACCACTCTCATCTTTACACTTATAATAACACTTAGCGAAAAGTGTGTTACAAATTGTGAAGCTCCCCATGGTGCACTTTTGTCCAAAAAAAAAAAGCCACTTCGCCCCTCTTGTGCCCAAACATTACCCTTCAGCACAGTGCTCTCACATAACCTCAATCTATGATATTCCTTCATATAACACCGCGTGGGTATGTAATATTTCTAGCTTAAAGGCAAATACTGAATCCACATTTCAATCACAGCCTCTCAGATACATTACTGGTCTTCAGGCACACTAATATTTCTATCAACTCCTCCTGATTCATTTATAAACGTCAGCCATATGTTTTTGTTGACAGGCAACATCCTAAGGCATTTCTTAGAATTTTGTGACGTATCAGGAGTTACAGACCGCACTATCTCTTTATTCGTGTGGTGCAATTAAAAGTGATACAGACAAGACATTAAAATTTATGTATAATTTGGTTAAAAATCAGCAAGACCAAAATTTGCAAGGCTCTGAAAACAAACATTAGTTAGACCATGACAGGGTTTATATCTACCTACTTGTTTATTAGTCTGCAGGCACTCCGACATTAAGTAACTCTCATCTGAATTGGAAATTTAAGCAAGATCCTGTCAAGTACATAAATGTGATGTAAAGAATTTATTTCTTAAAAACATATTTAACAGAATTTAGCCATGGGCTACAGAAGAATGATTGCCCAACTTGAGAGTGCGTTAATATTGTTACATCAAACTATAAGCGAAAGCGGCAAACGCTCAGCACACATCATAGGCTGTTATCGGTGGCTGACAAAAGGAAGAATTTTGCAACACAGGGTTCCTAGCAGACTCGTTTAAAGTTCCAGTTGTGATTTCACAACAGAGGTCATATTTACTTCCACAAGTCTCATCAAGTGCGTGCTTTTCTTCCCCCATTATTTCCAGGCTGAAAAATCGACCAAATGCAAATAGCGGAAAACCGCCGGCCTTTCTCACTGGATCGTTATTTGAAGAGGAGTAACGAAGAGTAAAATTTAAGGAAAAAAACACGAATAAACAAGAACCAAGAAAGAAACAGATAAGCAAGAAACAGAAAAAGAAAAAGGGAAATATGATATTAATATGAAATGAAAGAAAAAGTGAAAGGGGAAATTATGGTGGCGACAGAGAAGGAACGGAAACTAACGAAATGTATAGAGGAAATAAGAGAGCGAAAATTGAAAGATACAACAGAAAGTTTAGAAAAGCATAATCAGAAAAAGAAAGCAACAAATTCCGAAAAATCAAAAGGCACTGCAGCACACCCAGTACATACGCATACGCAGTCGAACCCGGTTATAACGTCATGAAAGGGACTGAATATTTTCTGTCGTTATAAACGAGTGTCGTTATAACCGAGCAGCACATTGTTATGGTTAAGAGTGAGGAATTAATTGGTACCACAGAATATCTGACGCTATAGGCGAGGTATCGCGTAAAGCGATGTCGTTATAACCAGGTTATTCTGTATTTTCAACACTTCTGTGGCCACAGAAGGTCAAGAACACAATGTTTACTTTTACTTGCGTGTGACTGTACAATCTGTGCCCCTCCCCTTATCCATAAAATCGACCCAACTGATGGCCACCCACATATGCAATTGCAATAACCAGGGCTGACCTCCTCCTCCTCCTCCTCCTTCTTCTTCTTCTTCTTCTTCTTCTTCTTCTTCTTCTTCTTCTTCTTCAGAACCATGTAAGCTCGCCATATGCAATTGCAATAACCAGGGCTGACCTCCTCCTCCTCCTCCTCCTCCTCCTTCTTCTTCTTCTTCTTCTTCAGAACCATGTAAGGTCGCCATATGCAATTGCAATAACCAGGGCTGACCTCCACCTCCTCCTCCTCCTCCTTCTTCTTCTTCAGAACCATGTAAGGTCGCCATATGCATATCAATCATGCACATACCCAGCCCAGCCCGAGTACTAATTTGGACTTTTTATCATCAGCATGAAGTTTTAATGCACATGTATGGTGATTAGGTGATTATAATACATAATGCATAGTCATGCTTAAACGTATTCCAACATTTTCAACACAAACATCTTTTGTTTCGTTTTACGCCGTCTCTATTGTTGGGCACTGTCAGTGTCTATTGCCTTTATACAAAGGCCGTAATGAATAACCGGGAAAATTGAAACTACTTCTTATAACAGAGCTAAGTTGCGCCTGCGATTAATTAAGCGCACAACACCGTAGAGACGCATTAGGTAATGGAGTTCTGGCTCCACACATTCTTAATATCACTTGATGGTAGGGTGCAACAAATTCAAGCCCAGGCCGCGTTAACTCTGTGCCATGATCCCTGTGTACCATGAGCTTGAGTGAACCACCGAGTCCGACTTGACATTTCCTTCATATTTCCTTTCTGAAGCCTAAAATTTAGAGGTGGCGTCTATATAATTGGGAAATCTGTGCACCCCTGAGTTAATTCGTTTATTGGTTAGTTAGTTATGTAGTTCGCCGGATAGCTAGTTAGGTATCGTAGCGACTGATATACTGGTCATTTAACGACGATGAAAAGAAGAATTCGACATATTAAATCTCCAACACATCACAGAAATTGCTGTCGAAACGAGTTTATTAATAAAAACCAACATACGCATGTAAATTTGCTGTAACCACTCCCTGTCACGTCCGCGTAGTTTGTATCTATCTTCGTCACACGTAGTCCAACTTGACAGAGGGGAATCCCACACCGTTTCATTGGAACACGGATCATGCCACTGCGGGGCTAAATATCCATAATAACACTGCAGGTTTGGAACGATGTCTGTGGCAATTGGAAAAATATATCACTTGTCCCATCAATGCCACAGCGTTAATACAAACATTAAAATATCTGATGCCTAATGTACCTGATGCATGTACTGGCCTGCAATCAGATATCACAGACAAAATGAACATACCAGCAACTTAGATAAATTCTAAAAGGTTTTGACGATGGTGTATAATATTGCATTGGACTTTATCCATCGTCCGAAGAGTAAAATATAAAAAATTAAAATAACGACGTTTCGGAAGCTAGCTCTGCTTCCTGCCTCAGGTGAATGGTGGGGGAGAAGAGAAGAACACCTACTCAGTTGGGGCCTTTAGACAGAGCTCCAGTGATGGAGGCTAGCTCTGTCTAAGGGGCCCAACAGAGTATGTGTTCTTTTCTTCTCCCCCTCCATTCACATGAGGACGGAAGCAGAGCCGGCTTCCGAAACGTCGTGATTTTAATATTTTACTCTTCGGACGATGGATAAAGTACATAAACCCATCACCACACAACACCAGCCGTCCCTTAACTATGTAAATATCATAAGTAACAGACAGAGTGGGAGTTATTTTGTTTCTGTATCTTGTTGCAGGGGCGCCCCCAGGGGGGTGGGCTTCCGGGCCTCAGCCCCTCCAAACCCCCCCAAAACTGGAATTTAATAAATATATATTGCGTAGATATTATGATATGAAAAAGTTTTACGCAATTTCCTCTTCATCTGTAATCAGCCACTGGAATCAGCTGATGACTAGTAGATGAGAATTTTGAAAAATAAATTAATAACATTTAAAAAAAAAACCAAGAAGACAGGACACTGTGACTGAGTCACGGAACATGCAGTTATGTTCGTATGTATATAAATGCAGTTGCAGACAGCGTTATGTTGTACTTACAGCGTGATTTTTACATTGTGTGGTGATGGGTTTATGGACTTTATCCATGGTCAGAAGAGTAAAATATTAAAATATTAAAAACTGAAATTCACAACGTTTCGGAAGCTGGTTCTGCTTCCGTCCTCAGGTGAATGGAGGGTGAGAAGAGAGGAGCACCTATTCTGTTGGGCCCGTTATAACATATCTAACTAACTAAGTAACTAACTAACTAACTAACTAACTAACTAACTAACTAACTAACTAACTCCATGGAGCAGAGGCCTTCTTGAGAAGCTAACAGTTTCTCATCTAGTCAAGAAATTCCCCGCATTTTATGGAACCCGGAGGTTCATTACCGCGTTCACAACAACCCGCCACCTATCCCTACACTGAGCCTGCTCAATCCAGTCCATGCCCCATCCCACTTCTTGAAGATCCATTTTAATATTATCCTCCCACCTTAAAACAAATTGTTTTTTAAATCGAACGGAAATTATATGTAGCCCCAGGGTCAGCCCCCCCCCCCCCCGAAAAATTCTGGGTGCGCCCCTGTCTTGTTAGGCAGTTCCTTTTCATCGCCAAATAAAGCGCACTAATGGAACTCGCCCAGCCTCCCGTCTGACGAATAACAAATGTAAAGCCAGCAGCCAGGCACATAACAATAAGCCCATCGCAACACTAGGTGCTCCGTCTGACAAAAAACCATTTGACCCAATAATTCACAGCTGTGAGAAGACTGGTGTAGTGGCATTCATACTTGTATTCGGGAACAACAGGGTTCGAAACTTGCCCGGATTATTTGCTACCCTGACCGACATTATTACTGTTTTCCTCAGGCGTTCAAGAATCCTGTAATAGAACTTACGGCGAACACAATCGCACTGTCAATTTGTATAGTTTTTACTGTCATTTTATGAAGAGTGCCTGAATAAAGCAGTACATGACAGCCAAAACATGTGACAATAATGCTTACATATCGTTGTGAGAACTGCTGTGTAGACTAACGTACTGACTGCCTTCACGCTGGTCTTAATTTATTTAGCGACGCTGTACCATGCAGTCAAGTTAATCCGTTTCGCAGTCCTTCCCTCTTCTACCTGTTCACAGTAGGTGTCGAGGTTGTTTATTTTCACTTGATCACACTCAGACACACACCACAGTCGGTAGGATTCCTCTGGACGAGGGATCGGCCCGTCGCAGAGACCTCTACCTGACAACACAAACACTGTACAAGATACAAAAATCCATGCCCCCGGTGGGATTCGAACCCACGATCCCAGCAAGCGATCGGCCGCAAACCTACGCCTTAGACCGCGCGGCCACTGGGATCGGCAGTCAAGTTAATTATGTGTATAATACAACCAAGTTGAGACCGGATAGAGCGAATAGCTACAGGAAGGTGGGGGGGGGGGGGGGGCCAAAAAATTTTTCTGTTCTCCAAAACGGTCCCGACGGATTCTAGGGCCCACGCGGCCTCCAATTCAATCGGCACCGGATTTCTTTCCCCTGGATTAAAGCGTGACGTCGACCATTTACCTTCACCCAGTGCCGCAAGTTGAGAATGACCGGACCTATGGCTGTGTTCTCCCCAGTGCCTCTGTACCTTGATTAACCTTTTAAAGCCTAGCGGTAACTTTACATACCACCAAGTTTAACATTAAAAAACTCTACGTGGTGCCCACATTGCGTTTATGTGTTTTGTACGGATCTCAGAACAAACAGCAACTTTTGCCTTATAAAACATTAAGAGACTGGTTTTTATAACCGAAGTGGAGAATGTTTACAGCGCGGTACGCACTGAGTCCTTATATAAAACAGATACGCTTCGTCTTTAAAGGGTTAATAACCCTTCACCTTTGTATGCTATGCTGCTAGCAGGTTTGAATTTTCATCAAAACAGCTATTAGAACGTCAAATGTCAAACAGAACGAATTCCTCTTTGCAATGGGTATCGAACCTAGGTCATTCAGCCGTAGACTAAATTACTGACTGATTTTCAACCCAATTTCACCAAAGCAGCCATATATTTGGAACTTTATGCAAGTAATTATTTATAAACATAACGATGTACGGTACAAAAATCCTGACTATCTCTGTTCGCCAAACAAATTAGTGACTCGGATTTCTTCTGGAACATAGAATTATTTTAAATGGTTCAACGTTCAAAAAGACGAAGGGTGTGGTCTTGGAACATAAATCAGAGAGTGCTGCAGATGGTGCATAGCACGTGACCAGAGCAGCACTCCCAACACACAAGCTGTATCGAGTGCTTAAGACTAAGTCGCTAAATCTGTTACACAGCCATCAAAATGCCCACACAATATTTTACAGTCTTTTTCTTAAAATAAGTTCCAAGTAGCTAATAGCTGGGAAGACAAACACCAGGCACAGTCTTTATTTCTTTATTTACTCTTTTGCTCTGTTACTAAAAGTCTCAAGGATTCATTAGCTAAGCGTGTATCCAATTAACACACATCCGCCAGACACCCATAAAACACGTGGGAGATGCAGGCTTCAGACTCTTTTGTGTTACCTCGAAAGCCTCTTACGTATCCACTGGGATATAGGACGAATGGAGCGGAATAATCCACGCGTTTTGGTCATACTAGGATTAAAGAAGAGGAAGTTTGACTGCCTACGCCATAGAGGCATTAGTGATAACGGAGGCACAGCTCCACCTATTCTCAACCTCGGCACTAGATGAAGGTAAATAGTTAAATTTAAGCACGTGAAAGAACCCGGTACTCAATAAAATAGGAAACTGAGTTGGCCCGAGGGGCAGGTGGGACGTTTTAGAGAACATGTAAATCTCCTGCCCCCATCCCCAGGGATTCGAACCCAGGACCGCCCATTTAATAGCTATTCGCTCTATCCCGGTTCAGCTTAGTAGCATTATACACTAACTAACTTGGACGCACGGTACAGCGTCGCTAAATAAATCAGAACTAGCGTAAATGCAGTACATAACGAGCAACTTAATGACCTGTACTCATCACCAAATATTATTCGGGTAATCAAATCGAGAAGAATGAGATGGGCGGGGCATGTAGCACGTATGGGGGAAAAGAAAGTTGCATAAAGGATTTTGGTGGGGAGACCTGAGGGACGGCAACCACTTGGAAGACCCAGGCGTAGATGGAAGGATAATATTAAAATGGATCTTCAAGAAGTGGGATTGGGCATGGACCGGATTGAGCTGGCCCAGGATAGGGACAGGTGGCGGGCTCTTGTGAATGCGGTAATGAACCTCCGGGTTCCATAAAATGCGGGGAATTTCTCGACTAGCTGAGAAACTGTTAGCTTCTCAAGAAGGCCTCTCCTCCATGGAGTTAGTTAGTTAGTTAGTCAGTCAGTTAGTCAGTTAGTTAGTCAATCAGTTAGTTAGTCAGTCAGTCAGTCAGTCAATTAGTTAGTTAGTCAGTTAGTTAGTTAGTCAGTCAGTCAGTTAGTTAGTCAGTCAGTTAGTTAGTTAGTTAGTTAGTTAGTTAGTTAGTCAGTCAGTCAGTCAGTTAGTTAGTCAGTCAATTAGTTAGTTCGTTCGTTCGTTAGTTTGTTAGTTAGTCAGTCAGTTAGTTAGTTAGTCAGTTAGATAGTTAGTGTAAATGCAGTCAGTACGTTAGTCCGAACAGCAATTCTCACAATGATACGCAAGCATTTGTCCGACATGTTTCCGCCATTACATAGGCTATCTCCAAGTATACTGCATAACATCACAAACAAATTATACAAACGAACAGTGCAACGTATACAGTGCAAAGTACACAGCCGGATCGCAGAATATTTTGTGGAATATAAACACACAGAAATGTTAAAACCGTTCTGTGAAATTGTACGTTCGTACACACACTCTTCGTAACTTTATACAATGGCCGAAACATGTCGCAGTTGTGAAATTATTAACCCATTTCACATCCCCGGACAGAATACGCTGATGGCTAACAGATGACGAGATAGCAGGGGAATTTGGTAAAGTAATTCGACAGGCCATTGTTTTTATTGACGCTAACCTGACCGGGCACTGCATGTATGATTTGCATTCCCCAAATTCCGTAAACTGAGGGCCCAATATATTGGTTTCCATTTCACATATTTTACCTTACAATAAACGGAATGTAAAATATTTTTTCTTTCATTTTACGTAACATTACGTCTTTGACCAGAACCTGATTTTCAACTATACTAGTTATTGAACATTCATTCATGTACACAGGGTCTAACAGGCTATCCTAAAAGTTTGGGCTTTCGCTTAACATCAAACGGAAACATTCGGGTCCTTGATAACTGTTGTAGCTTTCTCGTGTTTATTAAAGACGAAGCGTATCTGTTTTATATAAGGACTCAGTGCGTACCGCGCTGTAAACACTCTCCACTTCGGTTATAAAAACCAATCTCTTAATGTTTTATAAGGCAAAAGTTGCTGTTTGTTCTGAGATCCGTACAAAACACATAAACACAATGTGGGCACCACGTAGAATTTTTTAATGTTAAACCTGATGGTACGTAAAGTTACCGCTAGGCTTTAAAAGGTTAAGGAAGAGTGCTTATTTTTAGGCGCGCTGGTAAAATTGCGAAAAGCGACTATTAGCTGCGTCATATCTTGCTCTCTGTCTGTCTGTCCGTCCGTCTGCATGAAACAACTCGGCTCCCACTGAATGGATTTTCATGAAATTTCATATTTGATGATTTCTCGAAATTCTGTCGACAAGATTCAAGTTTCATCAAAATCCCATAAGAATAACGGGTACTTTACATGAAGACCTATGTACACTTATGATCATGTCTCGCCGAATTCTTCTTAGAATGAGAAATGTTTCAGAGAAAGTTGTAGAGAAAATCAAAACACACATTTTATGTTCAATAACTTTTTCCCGAAAATCGCGCCGTTTATGAGATAATGTGGAAAAATATAGTACAGCCGGACAGGCCACAGATGGCAATGTAATACGGCGCATGCGCTGTGTACTGGATAACTAAGACTACAGACACACACGTATAATATGCAACATTTATTGCTTTTCCACGGCAACAATGGTTACGCGTACGCGCGTCATACATTACATTTATACGTACATGTTATAATACTGAAGAGAATGTAACAAAGCAAATGCACAGCTGTATTTACAAAACACAAAATACATGCATTACAAGGCCATAAATGTACAGTCACTATACACGCCTTAGGAATGTGGACACATGTTTCGGCTACTTAACCTTTTAAAGCCTAGCGGTAACTTTACATACGACCAGGTTTAACATTAAAAAATTCTACGTGGTGCCCACACTGCGTTTATGTGTTTTGTACGGATCTCAGAACAAACAGCAACTTTTGCCTTATAAAACATTAAGAGACTGGTTTTTATAACCGAAGTGGAGAGTGTTTACAGCGCGGTACGCACTGAGTCCTTATATAAAACAGATATGCTTCGTCTTTAATAAAGCCACTTTTAAAGGCCAATGGAGTATACGGCTTGCAAGACCTAAGAGTGGAGGGTTATAGAAAAACTGCGAAAATATGAGAGCTACGTTAAAAAGACTCAAATCACGTGTGAAGGTCCAGTAATTCTGACCAACGTATCTCGTGCACAACACAGATTAACTCACACACGGACGAGCGGCTCTGTGCACAAAAGCACCAACCAGCTAGTGGAGCTGCACAGCTGGAATACGGAATGCGCAACTTTTCTTTTAAGACTTCTGGCGCCCTCTTCTGAGTAAATATTGATTTGAAACATGACACTAACCCCCCCCCCCCCCAACCCATCACTCCACGCGAGAAGTGGCTGCATTTTACACAGAGTTCTTAATTACTAAAGAAGAGTGGCCCACATCTGTGTGTTTGCTCTAGACGGATTGTACGCTCCTTCTTCACCCTAGAATGCCCGATCGGTGCACAGTCTTCTGCATGGATATTCAAGCACAATTCTACACTAACTAACTAACTAACTAACTAACTAACTAACTAACTAACTAACTAACCAACTAACTAACTAACTAACTAACTAACTAACTAACTAACTACATGGAGCAGAGGCCTTCTTGAGAAGCTAACAGTTTCTCAGCTAGTCGAGAAATTATCCGCATTTTATGGAACCCGGAGGTTCATTACCGCATTCACAACAGCCCGCCACCTGTCCCTATCCTGAGCCAGCTCAATCCAGTCCATGCACAGTCGCCTTCAGCACAACTAATATAGACTACAATGCGACAAGTGTACCGCTAAATAAATCGGCAGTGTTACCACAGCCAAAGACTGTAATACGTACATTATGAACTGTCTTCCTTATAGACACTTTCCAACCTACACTTTAAGCAAATCCGTACCGAACATTTTTTGTCATAATTACTGTCCCGTCCCAATTCTTGAAGATCTATTTTAATATTATCCTCCAATCTAATCCTAGGTCTTCAAAGACGTCTCTTTCCCTCACGTCCCCCCACCAACACCATGTCTATATACATTTCCTGTCTCATACAGTTCCCCGTAACTTTTAGAAATCCTAGGCGCAATATGTAGCATTGCAACATGAAGGCTCCCCTGCTACGCTGTTCATAGCACAAAAACAATTTACAAGCAAATTTTCTGCTTACAGCTCATGTTTGCTTCTATAGCTAAAGCAGTCCCATTACAGGCCTGGGCAGGCCCACAGGGTTCCAGGAGGTTAAGGCTCCCAGATTTCTAGACAATCGGCACATGAAGGTGGTAATTTACCCCCCAGGAAATATTCCTGGTACTCATTTCTGTTAGAGGCTGAGTCGATCCCAGGGCCACAGTGCGACCGGAAGGATTATGCCAATGAAAAAAATCCACTGACGCCATCGGGAATAGAACCCGCGACCTGCCGGTTTGTAGCGCACTGCCTCAACCAACTGTGCCACCGCGGCCGCCTTGCTTATATAGGACACACATATATAACTGATTTCGTCTTGCTAGTCAATTTCTTACCACAGCAGTTTCTACAGCAGCAAAATTGTTTAGGCAGACAAGAGCACGGATCTTTCCTCTGCCCTCACCGACAGTAAAGGATGATGTGATCGGCAAGGGAGGAAGCAGACAGCAATTTGTCGACGTGAAAACTACACCATTTCTCTTTTAAGTTAAGCCCCCCCCCAACCCCGCCGCCCCTCCCACCAACTCGCCCACCAAATGTGGTGCTGATTGTGACTTTGGACCCAACCCAAAAGCCATTGAAAATCGCTGGCCCGGTAAATTCTAAATACCACCTCAGGCCTGCACTTTCAGCACACCCAGGCATTCCAAATGGATTTCTTTTGAAACTCGAAGAAAAGGAATAGGAAAAGAAAGGCTAGAAGGAAAGCAGGACTAAAAGAGAAAGAAAGAAAAAAAAAGAATGGTGAAGCTGGTGTGAAATTTATTGGACAGATAGAAGCAATGTATAAAGAGGGAGCAAAAGTCTTGTACGCTAAGAAACACCCATAACTAACCCCCTGTAAACCCGCGTACTGTGGCCTTCACCACTGGCCCAGCGACGAGTTTCTTCATCTACTAGATGTTACTGATTCATTGTCATTAAAAAAAATTAAGTGTGGAGCCACCGCCGTTACTGACCCTCAAATACAAAACTGCAAGCTACGAAATGTGAATTGCGCACTGCATACACAACAGTGTCTAAAACGGAACCTGCATTATACGGAAACGTCTCTCCAATATTTGTATCATCTTGTGAATGGAGCTTCGGCACGATTTCATGGCCATTCTGTTGCCAGAGTTTCAAGGCAAATTAAGTTTTCACATGAGGAGGATGTCCATCCAACACACAACCCCAACCTGAAGTCCACTATATGGACCCGAGAAGAAAAAATAAATATTTAAGTAAAATTATGTCTTAATAAATATACGGAAAGGAAGCACAGTGATTTAAAAGAGTCTGTTCGAATATTTAATGGTTTTTGAACATACCCTGTGTGTCAGACAGGAACAGTGCTTAGTGCACGAACGTAAGAGAAGAAAAGTATCCAGACGTGACAGATAATTAGGTCCAACAGTCGTTTCGTTTCGTAGTCCCTGCCTCTTCTACCTACTTGTTCACAGCAGGTGTAGAGGGTTTTGATTTTTCACTTGATCACACTTAAGCACACACCATAGAGGGTAGGACTACTCTGGACGAGGGATCGGCCCGTCGCAGAGCCCTCTACCTGACAACACAAACACTGTACAAGAGAAAAAAATTCATGCCTCCGGTGGGATTCGAACCCACGATCCCAGCAAGCGCTCGGCCGCAGACATGCGCCTTAGACCGCGCGGCCACTGGGATCGGCAGGTCGAACAGACAATAAATAAAATGACCAGCAGGCGGACAATTTTGGAAGGGCGCTGGCAGGAGACACAAACATACACGAAAAGAACGCAACAAATTAAACATATTCCAGTTCTGCACTATTTAGGAAACAACTCTAACACCAAGCAACAGCCGTGATAGCTCAGGCAGTATAGTGACTAAACAATGAGACAGAATCGAAGAATCGTGGTTCGACTCCCGACACGGACAAGAGAATTTTTCCCCACGTGTCCAGACCGACATTGGGGTCCACCCAACATCCTATGCAATGGGGTTGGCAGGTCCCTGTCCTCGGAATAAAGTGGCTACGACGTGAAGCTAGTCCCCTACCATCCAAAGAGTACTGAGGTTAAGAATGTGTGCTCGCCCTATACAGCTTCAAGGCGTGTACAGGGACTGGCTGACTGACTGAATATCTATCTAACTAACTAACTAACTAACTAACTAACTAACTAACTAACTAACTATCTAACTAACTAACTAACTAACTAACTAACTCCATGGACCAGAGGCCTTTTTGAGAAGCTAACAGTTTCCCAGCTAATCAAGAAATTCCCCGCATTTTATGGAACGCGAAGGTTCATTACCGCATTTACAACAGCCCGCCACCTATCCGTATCCTCAGCCAGCTCAATCCAGTCCATGCCCCATCCCACGTCTTGGAGATCCATTTTAGTATTATCCTCCCATCTACGCCTGGGTCTCCCAAGTGGTCGCCTTCCCTCAGGTCCCCCCACCTGTATGCACCTCTCTTTTCCCCCATATTTGCTACATGACCCGCCCATCTCATTCTTCTCGATTTGATTACACGAATAATATTTGGTGATGAGTACAGGTCATTAAGTTCCTCGTTATGTAGTCTTCTCCACTCCCCTGTCGCCTCGTCCCTCTTAGGCCCAAATATCCTCCTCAGCACCCTATTCTCGAACACCCACAGTCTTTGTTCCTCCCTCAGTGTGAGAGACCAAGTTTCACACCCATACAAAACAACAGGTAAAACTACAGTTCTGTATACCCTAATCTTTGTGTTTTTGGATAGCAACCTGGAAGACAAAAGATTCTGCACCGAATGATAGCAAGCATTCCCCGACAAACTGCCTTTATGCTAGAACTGAGACCAATGAAATCAATACAAAACTGGATGCTATCAGAACAACTCTTGCCCCAGCAGTGCCATCAGCATCATGCTTCCGGTAAAGCCGATTACTGCCGCTAAGATCCACATCCGCAATAAATCTGCCACTCTTTTCAACAGCAACATTAGGGGACGCTCCCTGCACACCCGCAGCTACTAAAGGTCCAAAACACATCCGCCAGTAAGGCTACCGTAATTGTGCACATCCTCATTTGGGAAGGCCTTCTGACGAGTTCAGTTACGCAATGATTCTAAACCAATATGCAAATGACGCAGAATTGAGGAGAACGAAGGATTATGTAAAGTCAGGGGTCTCTATAGAAGCAGTTCATTAAAAAAAAAGCAAGAGAATTCGTGAAAAACAGCATATAAGGCTGCAGGTACGATGGGAAAAAGGAAAGCAAGCATTGACCCAGATCAAAATATAGATGAAAGGAAGCGAAATGAATATCAGAAATTAACACAATTCAGCTTTTACTCTCTCAAGGCTCAGATCAATCTTGAATTAAAGACCCAGTCCGCACCGCGCAGTAAACACACATCTTCTTGGTTATAAAAACCAGTCAGTTAGTGCTGTATAGGGAAATAATCGCTGTTTGTTCAGAGATCCACACAAAACACATAAATACACTGTGTGGGCAGAACGTAGAATGGTTGAATGTTAAACCTGGCGGTACATATAGTAACCACTGGGCTTTAAGGTGTTAATAGTCCTTTTAATTTAAGCCGTATTGTATTTAAATACTCAGTCCGTGCCGCGCAGTAAACACACTCCGTCTCGGTTATAAAAACCAGTCTGTTAATGCTGTATAGGGAAATAATCGCTGTTTGTTCTGAGATCCACACAAAACACATAAATACACTGTGTGGGCAGAACGTACAATTTGTGAATGTTAAACCTGGCGGTACATATAGTAACCACTGGGCTTTAAGGTGTTAATAGTCCTTTTAATTTAAGCCGTATTGTATTTAAATACTCAGTCCGTACCGCGCAATAAACACACTCCGTCTCGGTTATAAAAACCAGTCTGTTAATGCTGTATAGGGAAATAATCGCTGTTTGTTCTGAGATACACACAAAACACAAAAACACACTGTGTGGGCAGAACGTAGAATTTGTGAATGTTAAACCTGGCGGTACACGAAATATTCACAGCACCTTAAATTTTTAATGGATATTACAACCTCAACAGTGTAAGATATGGAAGTATTCGATATTTTAGGAATAAACATGGAATATATGAGTACGAAAGACGAAATTAAAACAAACCCTGCCTACTAAATATTACGTACATATCCAAATATTCTTTGATATTATAAAATATCAACAAGATACTAAAGTCTACATATAATAAAAATATGTAATGTATATTAATTATAAAATATGTATTAAAATATGTACTGAAAATATTCTTTCTTACTTCCTTTCATCTTGTAATTTCTTTGTTTTCTCTTTCTCTCTTCTTTCCCGCAAATGAAAAGCAAAGATTACAGATATTTCCTTCTTGATCTGAAATCAGCTATACATAGTTGCAAATGTTTTTGGGAATGACTGTGTTAACTAAGTTTGCTCGGTTGGTAGTTCTGGTTTACTGGTGTGACTAACCATGCATCCCCCAACAAACCCCTTACAAAAGAGGAATTCCTCTCTGACAATAAATTATCATCAGGCGATGGTAGAAAGACATCCCCAAGTTTTGGGGAACATGAGGTGTGGAGCCGAATGACACAAGAATGGACAGCGCGTTTGGGGGAGGGCTAAGTATTACTTCACCCCCCACGCACACCCTTCGTTAGAGTAAGGAGATATTGCGGCAACTAAATTCAAGCATGCCAACTTCACACAATGCGTGATTTCAGGCTTTCGCCGCGTTATAAACATCTCCGCTTTTCGAAAATCTGTCGAGAAAATTCAAGTTTCGTTAAAATCTGACAAGAATAACGGGTACTTTACATGAAGACCTGTGTACATGTATCGTAATATCTTGCTGGATTATTCTTAGCATGAGAAATGTTTCAGACAAAAGCTGTAGAGAAAATCAAAACACACATTTTATGTTCAATAAGTTTTTTCCGAAAATCGTGCCGTTTATGAGATAATGTGGAAAAATATGGTACGGCCGGACAGGCCACAGATGGCAATATAATACGGCGTATGCGCTTGGCATGCTGGATAACTATGTCTATATAAACACACTCAGGATATGTAATATATATTTGCTTCTCCACGGCAACAATGGTAACGCGAACGCGCCTCAATGCTCCGCTATATGTAAATTGCCTGTCTTGTTATACCCTCGCATAAGCAGCGTATAAGCAGTAGGCACCGGAACCAGAGTCCGGTGCAGAAAAGGAATTTAATCAAGCGTCCCAGAATTCAGCACATAAGACGATTAAAATGCAGACGTCGGGACATCCTTCTGCCTTCTTTGATATTCTGCACGAAGTTCAAAGTGCAAAGGTCGTGTGCATATTCAGTCTTTATCTCCAAATCCACACTTAAAAAGATTCGATTAAAGCTGCTGTTTTGACGGGAGGGGACGAATACGAATTCAGTCCGGGCCGTGAGAGTAAAGTGACTAGGCTACGGGCTGGACGATCCGGGGTTCGAATCCCGGCAAAGCCAAGATATTTTTTCTTCTCCAGGAAGTCCAAACCCGGAATGGGGCCCACTCACCCCCCTATTCAACAAGTACGGAGATTTATCCCAGGGAGTAAAGCCAGGGGTACAGAAATTCCGGGTGTCACCTCGCCGTGGCGAGTTGATTTTGTAGTGAAAAAAGGTAAAGGTAAAGGTATCCCATTACAGGCCCGGACAGGCCCTGAGGGTCCCAGGAGGCTGAGGCTCCCAGATTTCTAGACAATCGGCGCTTGAAGGTGGTAAGGTTGTCAGCCCTACGCACCGGTGGCCTTTACCCCCCAGGAAATATTCCTGGTACTCATTTCTGTTAGAGGCTGAGTCGACCCCAGGGCCATAGTGCGGCCGGAAGGATTATGTCAATGAAAAATTCCAGTGACACCATCGGGAATCGAACCCGCGACCTTCCGGTTTGCAATGCAGTGCTTCAACCAACTGCGCCACCGCGTGCCCCATAATTTTTAACTGTGGCGCGTAATATTTATGGGCCCTCAGTATGGACCTTGCTTCGTGTCACCCTTCTGGCGCCTAGTATTTTGAGATAAAGCCTGGATTTTTTTTGTAAAATGTATATGGCTCTGGGGTAAAGCTGACGGGGATTCAAGTTGACTACTTAACTCCACCTAGTGCCGGGGTTAAGAATGAGTGGCGCCACAACTCTAATCCCCCTATACGCCTCTGTTGTATAGACAAGGAAACCCGTACTTTCTATTGGTTCCAGCCAATGTTGAGTTTACATGGAATTCAGTCGTAATTACGACCCCCCCCCCCCGTTGTGGACACGTATTTGGGACTATGAGGTTTGAGTATCCACCGCTTTTCGCGTATTTTCATGGAGGATTCTCTATGGAAATTCCGAAGTGGGCACTTGGAACTAGGCGGGAAACAGTTCGTGCTTAAATTCACAGCCATTTTGAGGATTCCTTAAGTCTGGGATACGAGGCTGTACTGTGTGATCGGTTTGCGACGCTTCGAAAAAACATAGTGCCTTCATCTTCAAGAATATAGATCAGAGAAGTCATTTTTTCAAACCCCTGGGCCCCTGAACATGAAAGCGGAATGTTCTTCCGAAACGTCGATAGCCGATTACACAGTGAAACGTCATATCCCAGACGTAACAAAAACCAGACCCACACTGCTGTGAAAACTTCAAAATTTGCATTCCCACAGCGCCTTTATCGATAGCGCTTTTCAGACCCCAAAACTAGGCAGTTTGCCCAAACACAGTGCACACCGCCCAAAAATATACCGTGCACTTAACCTGACACATTATTTTAGTCTACTGACACATATAAGCTTTTCAGTAAATTTCTGAAACTGATACGTTAGGCGGAAATTCGATTAAAGTTGAGTCAGGTGTTTTTAACACCTTACGCTGTAACCAGGACACACTAATCTTTGAATAACGACATATATCCCTCCGAAACGTCGAGATGCGTTACATTACGCCGTTACACATCGTAACATCTTAGAAGCTCCGAATCCACAACATCAACGTCAAATCTCGCATCGATCAAAGATTTTCCAAACCTGTATTAAGGGCAGTTCCTTACTTTACGCTTACACATGGTTCAATCAGTCTTTTCACTGCTGATATATGCAACACACATTGCGTTGTATTTACAGCTTCAAGATTAATGTGCGTATTGGAAGGGGAAGTTCAGTTCAGTGAAAAACATGTTTTCAAGTACGACTGTTTTAAAATTGAAAAATTGAAAGGGGCGGGCCGGGATAGCGTAGTCGGTATAACGACTCGCTACGGGCTGGACGGTCCGGGGATCGAATCCCGGTGGAGGCGAGATTTTCCGCAGCCGTCCAGACCGGCCCTGGGGCCCACCCAGCCTCCTGTACAATGGGTACGGGGTCTCTTTCCCGGGGGTAAAGCGGCCGGGGCGTAGGGCTAGCCACCCCATCCCCTCCTGATGCCGATGCTCACGAAAGGGTAGAGCTATACCTCTACTCCCCCTCTTGGGCCCTCAGGGCCTGTTATAGGGTGAACCTTTACCTTTACCTTTAAAATTGAAAGGGTTCACGAATGAGTGTATACTCTGAATTAGGGACAGATAAATTCTTTATGTTGGCAACACTTGATTATGTACCCTAGTCAAAGGAGTAGTGGAAAATTTCGTATTCTAAATTAAGAACTGTAGGGAGTTTCAGTGTTGCCACGCATAAAGCACAACAGAAAAGTCCGGGGGTGGGTGGGAACACACAATAGCTTTATGTTACAAGGTACCGGCAGAACAATTTCGACCTAAATTTGTCAGTTTCTTGGACGGGGACAGTGATTTACAGCCATGCTCCAAACCGTACAGGAGATATTTCTAAGGATTCGAGCGCAGAAGTAAGAAAGTCTGAAATGTTTATTAGGGGTGGTATTTCATAGAATTCGGTAGCTATTTAAAAAGGCTCACTACTTCTAAACTGAAAATACCAAATGGATACGTCAAACTCACAAAAATACTAACAATGTTTCCACTTACCGTGACAGCGGCTTTCCGTCCTGTTTTGAGTAACAGGACTTAAGGACCGAGTTTCAACTGAAAATTGGTGCCGGTTAGGCTGAAAAGTTTAAGAAAAATATTGCGAAAAGCGAAGCTACGCAATACAGAACTTCTGTGTTTCACAGAATCTTAACTGCAAAGCAGCTCCCCATCACAGCGGAAGAATATGGCCAAACAGTAAATATTATCGCGTCGTATGAAACCGAAACATTTGGAACTCGTGACGTCAAATACAACCGAATCAATTATTCGTGAAATATGGCGCCATAAAAATATTTTGTGCGGTATATCCGTACCCCACGATGTGAAAATAAACTACATTAAAATGTTTTCTATTGTTTTCACCGTGCATTTTCACTATAAAAGCAAAAGTCACCAACTAATGCACTTCAGTGACCGTTACTTCCCGACATGTTTCGGTATCTAGTGACGCCATCATCAGGGGGTGTTCGTTGTGAATGACACAGGATGTGCACATGGTTCATGGCAGTTTTGAGTTTGGAGGCCAGTACCACACCGGACCCAGTGACGTACAGTCAACCGAACACACACCCTTCAATGCCACAGAACATTACCTACACATTTAACTGCACGATTGCAGAAACGGCACGGTCTATATGCAGGGCTGTGCAGTCGGCAGACAAAAGCTCCAACTCTGACTCCTCGATTTTTAAAACTTCCGACTCCGACTCCTCGATTTTTGAAGCTTCCGACCCCGACTCCTCGATTTTTAAAACTTCCGACTCCGACTCCTCGATTTTTAAAACTTCCGACTCCGACTCCTCGATTTTTGAAGCTTCCGACCCCGACTCCTCGATTTTTAAAACTTCCGACTCCAACTCCTCGATTTTTAAAACTCCGACTCCTTCATAAAAGCTCAATATGTATTAATAACGGTAAACCTATAAGACGTTTCATCACCACCACGTGAATCATCAGGCTACTGTTTAGACTTATAACCTATATTTAAATATAAGTCTAATGGTTACTGTAGCTATCGGGGCTCTGGAGTTGGCGTATCTAATTAAGATTTTAGACTGAGGTCGGAGTCGGAGTCGGTAAAAATGTACCGACTCCGACTCCACCCAAAATTCCTTCCAACTCCGACTCCACCCAAAATTCCTTCCGACTCCGACTCCACAGCCCTCTCTGCACGCAAAATCCACCAGCAAAACCTCACACGACATCACATGTTCGTTATTCAACATACTTCAACTTCAAAAAAAGCTACAACTCAATTTTAAACTGATTTTAAGGACAAGTGCACATGATTTTGTATATTTTTATATAATTTAAGCATTTCATCTAGTGGGTGATATGTCTCTTATATATACACAATTATTAGAACAATTACTCCCAGAAGTGTTTAAGCGAACTTCCAAACTGAAGACTATTATGAACCACATGGACATCCTGTGTCATTCATAATGAACACCCCCTAACGATGGCGTCACTGGACGCCGAAACATGTCGGGAAGTAACGCTGATTAAAGTGCATTAGTTGGTGACCTTGCTTTCACATTAAAACGGTTACTGCTCTTTGACACCGTACTGTTCTGTGGGCAGAACATGTAGTATGCAAACGACGCAGCGTAGTTAATACAAAATTTGTCCCCAGCGGAATGAAGCAGATAACTTGAAGGGATCCACTGTGACATGTGAAGTCAGCCAACCGTCTAAATTGGCCAAACTCTTACAGCACCGGCAGATTCCTATGATATGATACATGGTCATTACTCCGTAACTTGGCCACCTGCTCGTCTTGAAACTTGGCCACAGCTTGAAACTCAGGGCTATGCTTTGCGCATGAGTTAAACCCCCATATGTTGGCCAAATCTAAAGGCTTTCATTTATATTTTTTTGTACCGCACTGCACACAGGACACCCACATTCTTCAGCATAACAACCTGTTGTCCACCCAACTTCCATCCATACTCCAAAAGTATTGGAAATACGTTTTATATTTTTCAATCCGTGCTTTTTCGATTATGAACCCACAACACACAGTACAACAAGTGTTCTTGTATATTTTGTACAGCTGTATATTTTAAATGTTTATACTTGTTTACATTTTAAATAATTTAATGTTTTTAAAATTAATTTCCAGTAAATACCAAGATGCATTATATAACAAAGCCTACACAAAAACACTGATCATCAACAAACGCACAAAGAGAGTTTTATCATCAATCGTAACACACTCCTACATGTTTCGATCCTGCTGGGTCATCTTCAGGGAGAACTTTCTTTATCGTTACACTAAGGTTGCACTTTACAGTTGAGTGACAATGTGCTGTTGACTGTGTACTGCGTTGTTTTTGGAGGCGTGAACTGTCACAAACAACGCAGTATACAGTCAACAGCACATTCTCACTCAACTATAAAGTGCACCCTTAGTGTAACGATAACAAAAAGTTCTCCTTGAAGAAGACCCAGCAGGGTCGAAACACGTAGGAGTGTGTTACGATTGATGATAAAACTGTCTTTGTGCATTTGTTGGTGATTAGTGTTTTTGTATAATACAGTGCACGGACATGGAACACGTTAAATAAAGCCTACAGTTTAACTGGTTCAATTTTTGCACCTTTTCGTTGTGTAAGTAGATGGCTAGTTCGGTTTTGTGAAGTGTTAATTTAATGTCATTCCCTGAAGGTGATCCCAAAGGGATCGAAACGTGTAGCAGTGTTCAACGTGACATTGTAATATAAAATATCTGGGAATAACATGGCGCATTTCGTTGGACTGCGTGTTGTGAGTTGATTATGGAAAATACATTGGAATTTTTTAATGGCAACTGCATACCTAGGTACCCATTCATTGACAGGGCTATGTACCTGCTTTCCAATTTCACCACCTGTTTCTATACCCTAAAATATACATGTATACAAGTGACACTTGCACAGGTCAAATTTTCATAGTGTCAAGTGGTTTCAATAAGTTGGCCACAAGCTGGGCGGCACTGAATGGGAACAAAGGTGGCCAACATAAGTTTCATATTGAAACGAATGTTAGAAGAACAGGATTAGATGGTATATGCAGGATTCAAATACCTCAAAACATGGCGTCTATCGACGAGCTTTTTCGGAGGACGAAATAAATTTGCAATTAATTCCTTCCCAGCTAATACAGCATTTTCTTTCTTTTCAAAGAAAATCCTATACGAAATATGTTATGTAGAATCAAATAGGTCCGGAAGTTAAATCACAGAGTGTAAGTAAGCAAGTAAGTAAGAAAAGTATGGATTTGGAAGAAGAACATCACGATCTGGAGATAAAGCACACTCAGCTGAAGAAACACAGAAAAGATACGAAAAACCAAACACAGTACGTCCTGTGTATTCTAAATGAGCAGCCTACTCCCCGTTACTCATATCTGCAGGTTAATTTGAAACTGGATGTGAAGGTATGGTCTGGATTGAACTGGCTCACAACTTCTCCCAAAACGAAGAATTCTGTCATAAGTGTGATGAAGATCCGGTCAAAAAGACGTATGCAACACAACGCATGTTGACAGAGGTCAAAGGTCTGTGACAGCCACTTTTGTTTCGTATCCAAAACAGCAAGTCGCTGTTAAAGGCCCACCGCAAGGGCGCACCCAAGGGGTGGGGGGTGAGGGTGTTGCCCGGCTGCAGCCCCCCCCCCCCCCACAACAACCCAAAAACTGAAATTTAAAAAACACATATTTTGTAGATATTGTGATATAAAAAGTTTTATGTGATTTCGCATTCACCCGAAATCAGCCACTGAAATCAGCTGATGACTAGTACGTTAGAATTTTGAAAAATAATTTAGTAAAATTAAAAAAATAAGATTTGACACTGTGCCTGAGTCACGGAACATGTAGTTATATTCGCATGTACATAAATGCAGTTGTAGACGGTCTTATGTTGTACTTACAACATGATTTTCATAACATAATTTTTAAAATGAAATATAAATTTTATATAGCCTCAGGGTCAGTCTC
>BLKM01000097.1:149992-184800 GCA_013340265.1 Coptotermes formosanus
ACCTGGCCCACCGTGGTCTTCCCAAACGCAAGGCCGACGCCTCACTGCTGAGCTGTGCTAATGCATAAAGATAACGAATGAAATGAGAATTTTCGACCACGGCACTGATAATTGATACCCTGTTTGTCTAACAAAGTTATTTCAACCACAACCGTACTGTAGCACCAAACGGATGTCCCAGCGATTTAAAGTAAATCTCCCAAGTACGGGCTATAGACTACGAAGGGAACTGAATCGCGTAGTGGAAGTAATACGGCGTGCCTTGTCATTCCACAGCTGCTGCGGGTCGTATACTGAAACCTATAGATCAAGCAATGGGAAAACTCCGCTAGGTACGTCTTCATACCGCAACGAATCTCTTGGTGTAAAGTGAAGTCAGGTTGCTTGGGAGGCCATAATCTCCCGGCTCGCTTCCTGGAAAGGTATGCCAATAGCTAACGATCTCGGTATTTGAGGAATTTATCATTACCCGTACTGGCGATTCTTTTCTGCTTAGACTATTCATGGAAGAATCAATAATTCATATGGTTATCATTTAAATATCTAGAGAAGATAAAAACTAAATTGCAATATTACTGATAATGAAACTTTTAATCACTGATTAGTTCCTTTACGATGGCGGGCTACACTGTAAACGGTGTAACGTAAACTGTAGGCGCCATCAACGTAATTAAACGAAAATTATGACTAAAGCCAGAACCAAATATTAGCATAAAATCTAATGCGAAAATCTAAAGAAAACAAAAAGCACACGGTTTACGTTTATGTGTATTTTATTAACCTTTTAAAGCCTAGCGGTAACTTTACGTACCACCAGGTTTAACATTAAAAAATTCTACGTGGTGCCCACATTGCGTTTATGTGTTTTGAACGGATCTCAGAACAAACAGCAACTTTTGCCTTATAAAACATTAAGAGATTGGTTTTTATAACCAAAGTGGAGAGTGTTTACAGCGCGGTACGCACTGAGCCCTTATATGAAACAGACACGCTTCGTCTTTAAAGGGTTAAACAGTAACGGTACAAACGTCACGTCACTGCACATACTGTGCATCCTCTATATTATTGCGTTAACGTCTAAAATGTTTCCAGCAACAATGCACTGTTTAATGATTTTAAAAAAAGGCATTAGAAAGCTGGAATAGCTTTGTAATACATTTTTTAAAACTCACTAAACAATGCATTATTGTTGGAAACATTTTAGACGCAAACTCAGTAACAAAGGTATAGCTTATATTGTTGTAAACGAAAGAGATAACAAATGGATAAAAACTCACTGAAAGCAAAAGGGGCTTTAAATGCATTAAAATATCCAGGCCTATGTATTTTACCGCAAAATATTACACCTGCCCAGTGGCTGCACGGTCTAAGGTGTGGGTCTGCGGCCGAGCGCTTGCTGGAATCGTGGGTTCGAATCCCACCTGGGGCATGGATTTTTTTCTCTTGTACAGTGTTTGTGTTGTCAGGTAGAGGTCTCTGCGACTGGCCGATCCCTCGTCCAGAGGATTCCTACCGACTGTGGTGTGTATCTGAGTGTGATCAAGTGAAAATAAACAACATCGACACTTACTGTGAGAAGGTAGAACAGGGAAGGATTACGTAACGAAATATCACACTTGACCTTATATGTGACTAACAATATTAATGGGCTTATTCAAAATTAAAGCTGTGCTACGAGAAAAGCAGAAAAATTTTCTTCAAATGGGTGGCCGCAGTAACGAAGCAGTACGGCACCACTTAGCTGTGACGTCATAACAAGTTTGACCTTTTTAATATTATCCACGACGATCAGACACACAAAGAAAGAAAGGAAACTGAAAAACACTTGGCATTATTTGTAGAAAGCGCAAGAAACGAATGCACGTCGCGTCCGTCCGTCTGTCTGTCCGCCTCCTTACAGATTCCATTTTCAGACTATTGGACTTATTTCGATTAAATTTAGTAGATATTACCGGTGTATGCAAAAGCTTATCGGATTTGCGCAATTTTGGTGCCAATCCGTTTAATATAGACTCAGCTGCAGGTGAAATTTAAACTGACCCTCTAAATTCTCGAAAACGGCCCCAACACAAAAAAATTAGCAATTTACATAACGTAATTCCAAGTCACTGAAATCAAAAAGCGCCGATTACGACATCTACCGACATTATGCGTGTTACAAGACGTATTCTGTAAGCTACGCACCCCTTTGAGCAACGCAATTTTGGTAGTGTTGTTACTTCCGAACTGGAAGGATATCACGTCCAATGAAAACCGCAAAACAGGACAAATGCGTGGCTTACGTCTAGGCGTCACCCTAGAATAATAAGTTACTTCGACTTAGGCCGCTTTTAAGTACACTCCGTATCAATTTTTATAGAATATTGATGTTCTGAATGTAATGAAATTACATCCCGGGCTGCATACTTAGAGGACATCCCCAAGAGAGGGCAGATACGGTATACGCTCCAGTCATCAGTCCATTAGAAGACAATGGGGCACTCTCCTGAACCGCCCCACCGCTATCTCAACCCCAGACACAACTGTCACTTTTCATATTAACCTCATGATAAGGTACAATGGTTTTCAGCTTGTGGGCCGCGAATCGCCGTCATGAACTCAGGCTCTATCCCTAAATGTGGACAGATTTAAAGACATTTCATTGTACACTAGCGCCATATAAATCGCGAAATATATAAACCACCAAAATACTGGCTGTCGCCTGCTACATCTTAGGGTACAACCACACTTGAAGCACGCGGCGCTGCAGTTGGGTTGAGGCATTGCGCTACAAACCGGAAGGTCGCGGGTTCGATTCCCGATGGTGCCATTGGATTTTTTTCATTGGCATAATCCTGTCGGTCGCACTGTGGTCCTGGGGTCGAATCAGCCTCTAATAGAAATGAGTACCAGGAATATTTCCTGGGGGTGGGGTAAAGGGGGACGGTGCGTGGGGCTGACAACCTTACAACCTTCACGTGCCGACTGTCTTGAAATCTGTGAGCCTCAACCTCCTGGAACCCTGAGGCCTGTACAGGGATTGCTTTACCTTAACAAAAACACATACAGGAGCGCGGAGGAAGGGAAGAGTGGTCTCACAGGCCGACAAGCAGCTGCCATCATGTCTCTCTAATCGAGGATCCAGTGCCGTTTCTTGTCAGTACAAAATGGTTAAAGTCCATTACTTTGGGAATAACAACGGTGTGTGGGCTCATCCACTTTTCAACGAAAGGAATGAGTTTGGAGAGCACCACCACGTCTTGCATGCACTGAGGACGCACCCAAAGATACGTTTTGAATACTTGGGAAAGTCGACTGATACTTTTTATTACACTCTTGAGCAAGGCTCACGATAGTCTTGAAAAAAAAAATGGAGGGGGCCAAAATCCAGTTGTGGATCAAACACAAATTACTGGACCCCCTTTTGTCATCCTAATACACCTATTAAAACCTACTGCTTGTCTTTGTAATGACTTTGGTATTCTATATACCGGACTGTGGTTAGGTTAGAGAACATTACACAGGGTGTTGCAAAGTCACTTGAAATTTGACGTCTAACATGCTGCCTCCTGTATCAAGTGTCCATTGCATCACCCTCTATTTAAGTCCTCGTTGTCAGTTGACATACACATTTGGTGCGGGATATTCTCATTTTATCGCAGCATTTTAGTTACACTCTGTATAGGCGTACAGGGTGGAAAAACATTAAGGAGCTTCTTACACAAGTAAAGTGGGTTGTACTAGCTGTGTTACTTTTGCGAATGGAGTGTCGAAATTAGGTGCTGTAATGCTAGGAAACCTAACAAAATTAGGTGCTGTAATGTTAGGAAACCTAACAAAATTAGGTGCTGTAATGTTAGGAAACCTAACAAAATTAGGTGCTGTAATGTTAAGAAACGTAACAAAATTAGGTGCTGTAATGCTAAGAAACCTAACAAAATTAGGTCCTGAAATGTTAGGAAACCTAAAAAAATTTGGTGCTGTAATGTTAGGAAACGTAACAAAATTAGGTGCTGTAATGTTAGGAAACGTAACAAAATCTTAATGTTATCCTAGTAGAAGGTAACGTCAAACGACGCAATGAAGACACTATTAATAAAAAGTTTCGAATTCCGCCGATGTTGCCGTCTCTAACCTCAATTTGCCAATACAGGTCCCGGTATTGCGAGTTCAACTGAAGCATTACAAGGCACGTGACTAACACAAAACATCCTGTAGCTGAGATAATTAAGACTACAGTTAAAAATAAAATATAAATTCCTAGGTTACAAATTTGAAGTTGTCCATACCGTGCACGTGTAAATACACGTGCACGGTATGGACAACTTCAAATTTGTAACTGCCAAACAGGCAATAAACTTTTACAACTATCAGATAACACAAATTATAATGCATCTTAGATTACAGTTGGTGTTTTCTAATAAACTGTTTTAGACAGTCAAATGCGGCGGTCGTAACTGGCACAGACTAGATCTCTGTTTAGTGCAATAACCAACCAGCTGTTCAGGATACTGTGGGCTGCTCACTTCTCCCTTGTATCCCCTCAATTACATCCTTCCAATAAAGTCATTTGTGTAACATGGCAGGTGTTACAGCCCCAAATGTCGTTACAAAAACAGGAAGTACTGTATCCTGCTTGATGACGTACGTTTCACCAATAGAACACAAGAACATGGCGACTATTACCACGGCAGCTTTGTAGCACGTAAGACATTTGAGCTCCATAAAACGCTGGGGAAGGGAATGTAGCCTGTGGTTAACGGAATAACAGGGGTCGAATGAGGAGAACAAATGTGAAAAGTGACGGAGTGATATCACAGATGGATATCTCAATGCTGGTGGTTGTGGTGGTAGTGGCAGTAGTACTAATCGTGATGGGGTGGTAATGGTGATTGTTGTGATGATGGTGTAGGGGTGGTGGTGGTGGTGGATGGCGGTGGTTTGTGGTGAGAGTAGTGGTTGTAGTAGTAGCGATCAGGGCTGTGGAGTCGGAGTCGGAAGGAATTTTAGGCGACCTCAGTCTAAAATCTTAACCAGATACTCCAACTCCAGAGCCCTGATAGCTACAGTAACCACTAGACTTATACTTAAATACAGGTTATAAGTCTAAACAGTAGCCTGATGATTCACGTGGTGGTGATGAAACGTCTTATAGGTTTACAATTATTAATACATATTGAGCTTTTATGAAGGAGTCGGAGTTTTAAAAATCCAGAAGTCGGAGTTTTAAAAATCGAGGAATCGAAGTTTTAAAAATCGAGGAGTCGGAGTCGGAAGTTTGAAAAATCGAGGAGTCGGAAGTTTGAAAAATCGAGGAGTCGGAGTTTTAAAAATCGAGGAGTCAAAGTTTTAAAAATCGAGGAATCGGAGTTTTAAAAATCGAGGAGTCGGAGTCGGAAGTTTTAAAAATCGAGGAGTCGGAGTCGGAAGTTTGAAAAATCGAGGAGTCGGAGTTGGAGGTTTCGTGTACCGACTCCACAGCCCTGGTCGTGATTGTGATGATGCCAATGACAAAAGCGATGACGCGAAGGGTCAGTAACTTCGAAGCTTACGTTGGGTCACTTGAGGATAACATAGCGTACACGCAGAATTATGTCTAAAAGTACTCTGCAAACAGTTACTAAAGAGACAGATGCCAATGCGAGAATCAGTCTAAAACATATCTTAACAACAGAAGGTTCTTGTCCTGTGAAACAGAACAAACTCTTTTAGTGAGGGACGTAACGGCATTTGTTGAACAAAGAACCTTGTCAAATACTGACGACAATATAACAATGTAATTAATCTCAGGAACAATACTAAATAACAATTACGTATAAAAACAGTCAAACAGCCAACAATGTGTTTCACCTCACTTTATTCAACCCAGAGGTTAACCTCTGGATTGAATAAAATGAGGTGAAACACACTGTTGGCTGTTTGTTTTTATACATAATTGTTTAATATACGCCAACGGGATGTCCAATATCAAAATACAAAATAAATCGGTCGGATGCATTTATTATTCAGAGCAATCTGAAAATGAGATGCAGACCAAACCTTTCCAAATGTACTCGGTGCAGAATGTCATTAGGCACGTGCAAGAAGACCACGAAGCAATCAAATGAATGAGGCGTATCAACTTCTGGTAAACGCTGTTGTCGCTACTCTAATGGACAAAACAAATATTAAATGCTAGTATGGGAGTTGGTATCCAGATTCCAGTGGCCGCGCGGTCTAAGGCGTGGGTCTGCAGCCGCTCACTTACTGGGATTGCGGGTTCGAATCCCGCCGGGACATGGATGTCTCCGTCTTATGTATGTTGTGTGTTGTCAGGTAGAGGTCTCTGCGTCGGGTTGATCACTCGTCCAGAGGAGTCCTACAGAAGGTGGTGTGTCTGAGTGTGATCGTGAGGTCCCGACAACGAGGAAGTCCTGGTCCACTAAGTGCTGTTGCGCCACGGCGGGGGGGGGGGGATGGCACTTGGTCTGGTACTGTTAAATAAGGGAAAGCAGGTCTTACTAAGGCGGTACGAACATCCACTCATTTGCTCGATTTCAGGATTCCGCCGCGGCGTAAATGAGATCTGCCTCTTCTAAGATGTTACGCAGCGTTTAACGGTTGTCACCGACGTTTCGGAACAACTTATCGGCCCTGTCTTGATGATAGGTTTGACAGGTTTTCCCGAACGGTGGTAACTACAATCAACGCTGCGTAAAATCACACAAGAGAGGAGTTATCTTCAATTTATTTATTCATTTATTTACTTATTTTCAATTTCCTTCCTCGGGTAAAAATAATGCAAAAACAAAGCGAACACGCTGAACAGAAAATGTGACATTGTTCACTATAAGAGGAAGCTGAAGGGCAAAAAGGCGTAAAGCGTTGCAACATAGGCTACCACAACTGCATAAAGTTTTCACTCACCATGAAGCAGTCCGGACGCTGCAGACACGTGGACTCCCGGTTCAAACCGTTCGAAAACTGAAAACAGAAACAAAAGCAAAAATAAAGGCTAGAAAATGCAATCTCCCACCACACAACACATAAGGCAGCAACGACCAACAAATACACTTATATTAACGTGTGATTCTACTAGACAGTCTCTTTTACTTCATGCCATTTCCCTGCGTCAAACACCAAACTTCATGACACAAAATGTCCCTCGAGCAGTTGATGCCAACATTAGCCATTTCACAAAGATATTCCTTTGTACATATTCCTATGTATATACTACATATGTCTGTTCTTTTTTAATTTTCCATGTTTAGCACCAGCAGTGCTCCAGAGTAATCCTCACTAAAGAAATAAACTGATCAACAAATCAACAAACAAACAAACAAACAAACAAACAAACAAACAACCCAACTTCCTGGAGCATAATCCTTCATCGAAAGCCAACTGTTCCTCAGAAAGAGAAGAAATTCCCCGCATTGATGGAACTCGAAAGTTCATTACCGTGTTCAAAACAGCCTGCCATTTCCCCCTATCCTGGGAACTATTAACCCAGTCCACGCCCTCCCATTATTCTTTGCGATCCATGTTAATATTATCCTCCCATCTACGCCTAAGTCTATCAAGTGGTTTCTCCCAACACGCGTCACAAGACCAGACCACCTCAATCTTCTTGATATGATCACTCGAGGTCTCCGCCTTGCCACTTTTTCCTACAAACTGTATTTTTCCTGATGATGGATGTTCTGTGCGCCCGAAACATAACGAACTGGGAAACAAAAAGTTGTGTTGACCTTGTTGGTACAGACTGCAGAGAGAGCAACACGAATAATATTTGGTGAGGAGAACAACTCATGAAGCTCGTCATCAGAAATTTTCTCCAGTTTCCTGTCGCTTCCTCCCTGTTATGTCCCAATATCTCACACAGCATAAGCGACGTAACTAACTAACTAACTAACTAACTAACTAACTAACTAACTAACTAACTAACTAACTAACTCCCTGGAGCAGAGGCCTTCTTGAGAAGCTAACAGTTTCTCAGCTAGTCAAGAAATTACCCGCATTTTATGGAACCCGGACGTTCATTACCGCATTCACAACAGCCCGCCACCTGTTCCTATCATGAGCCAGCTCAATCCTGTCCATGCCCATCCCACTTCTTAAAGATCCATTTTAATATTATCTTCCCATCTACGCCTGGGTCTCCCAAGTAGTCGCCTTCCGTCAGGTCTCCCCACCAAAATCCTGTATGCACCTCTCTTTTCCCCCATGCGTGCTACATGCCTCGCCTATCTCATTCTTCTCTATTTGGTAACCCAAATAACACTTGGTGATCAGTACAGGTCATTAAGTTCCTCGTTATGTAGTCTTCTTCACTCCCCTGTCGTCTCGTCCCTCTTAGGCCCAAATATCCTCCTCAGCAGCCTATTCTCGAACACCCTCAGTCTTTGTTCCTCCCTCAGTGCGAGAGATCAAGTTTCACACCCATACAAAACAACAGGTAAAACTACAGTTCTGTATACCCTAATCTTTGTGTTTTTGGATAGCAACCTGGAAGACAAAAGATTCTGCACCGAATGATAGCAAGCACTCCCCGACTTCAGTCTCCTCTTAATTTCTTCATGAATGGAGTTTCGATTCGTTAGGGTTGTTCCCAAATATTTGAATTCTTCCACCCTTTAAAAGGATTTACTATCTATCTTTCTGGTGTGATTATGTCCATATATCAACAAATACAGGCCTTTAAATCTACCACGTCTGTTTTTGCTGACATTGTACATACTTGGACTGTGAGAAATACAGACACAGACACGCGGACAAAGTGTAATGAAATGCATACGCACTGCAGACGTCACAGTACGTCTAGACACCAAGCGTGTAACCCTACTCCGATATAGGCGTAGCTATACTTATAAAGAACGCATTACCTTTAATGGCGCTGGACCCCACAGTTCGTTACAGAACCGTTTTCAGCAATAATATACATGCAGGGAAGGGGGCTGGGGCTTCGTGTCTCATCTCATGTGATTACAGCATGCAGATGGGCCGAGGGACCGTTCCTTGCAGATGGTACACCAGTGCGGTACGTAAGGACGAGTCCCCGTTACACGATCAGGTTTTGAGTCTGAACTGGTCCATGGTAAAAACAGTGGTGACTTTGCCAGTAACGATAAACACAGACACACCACAGTATATATATATATTTTTTTTTGCACACTATGCCATTTTACTCTAAGTTTGTGCCAATATACTACATGTTTCGGCTCGGCCGAGTCGAAACGTGTAGTATATTGGCACAACCTTAGAGTAAATGATATAGTGTGCAACAGATACATATATATGCACATATATATACTGTGGTGTGTCTGTATTTATCATTACTGGCACTGAAATAACACACCGGGATGACCCACTATGTGTGTCCCCCCCCCCCCCCCCAATCACCCATCCGTCCATTTACAGCAGACAGAAAAGATAGGCGGGTAACAGTGAGTAGAAGAGACTGCGTGTGTACGAGTGGCGTGGGGCGGGGGGGGGGGGGGAATTTTAGCACGAGCCTTACGTTAACTATTGATTGCCTGAACGTGTAGCATGGTGATATTTAATACACGTAGCCATGGCCATATTTGTTTAAACATACATACTCAGCACTTGTTTATATTTTGCTTTTTGTGTAAAAATGGTCAAATATGAATCAGGAATTAGAATACAGGAAAACAATAAACAATTTAGTAAAACACAAACAAAAAATTTGGGAGAGATATTTGGGCTAAGCAAGCTGTAAATGGCAAAAAAAATGTACAAGAAACCTTAAATTCTTTCTTTCGTATTCTCACCACTTCTGCCTACTCACTGCAGGCGTAGAGGGTTACTGTTCGTGCTTCCAGGCTTCCGCCGCGATGCTAATGAAATCTGCGCTCTTCTGGGGTAAACCGCAGCGTCGGGTAGTAATCCTTTCCCGACGTTTCGGTACAATGTATCGGTCCCATCTTCAAGGGTCAAGGAGTCCAAGAAGAGTACGACTTCTTGGCCCTTGAAGATGGGACCGATAGGTTGCCCCGAAACGTCGGTAAAGGATTACCACTCGACGCTGCGTAACACCCAAGAAGAGCGCAGATCTCAGGGTTATTGTTGCACCTCATCACGCTTAATGACACACACACACACACACACACACACACACACACACACACACAAACATGCGCGGTAGGACTCCCTTGGACGAGGGATGGGCCCGTTGCAGAGACCTCTATCTCTACTAACACAAACGCTAACGCCGATCCCGGGAGCCATGCAGTCTAAGGCGTAGGTCCAATGTTCCCTCTACGTTACGCGGGTGCGCGGCCGCGCAGTAACTGAAATGCTTCCGCGCACACAGAACTGTTGCCGCGCACAGGGAATTTTGCAATTTTCATTGTAAATATTCTTGTTATGCATATTACAAAAAAAAACTTTTAAAGTGCCGCGCAGTTGTCAGGTCGTGTAAAAATTTTCAACTCAGAGCAGTAGCAGGTCCGCGCAGCTGTAAAAAAAAAATTAGAACGAAAGATGCGTAGGTCTGCAGCCCCTTGATTGCTGGGATTGCAGGTTCGAATCCCGCCGAGGGCAGGGATATTCATGTTGTGTTTGTTGTGTGTTGTGTAGGTAGCGGGCCCTGCGACGAGCTGATCACCCGTTCAGAGGAGTCCTACCGGGTGTATGTGTGTGTGTGTGTGTGTGTGTGTGTGTAATCTAGAAACCCCAACAAAGACGCGGCGTAGGACCGATTTCGGCAGCTGAGCCACAGGAAAACGTCACTGAATCTTGATATGTCAGATGTTTGGCTCCCTGTCTTCTGCCGATTAACAATCAATTTATTAACAATTAACTAACGAACAGAAAATTCTTTAAGACATTTTTAGAAGTACTCACAAGAGCACACCAGCCCGTCTGGAGCTAAGAACGCAATACAACTAAGGCACAGACACGTTCACAGCGCCCGAGCCATTCATGGTTGTATTATAACTAACTAACTAACTAACTAACTAACTAACTAACCAACCAACCAACCAACCAACCAACCAACCAACCAACCAACCAACCAACCAAACAACTCCACGGAGCAGAGGCCTTCTTGAGAAGCTAACAATTTCTCAGCTAGTCAAGAAATTCCCAGCATTTTATGGAACCCGGAGGTTCATTACCGCATTCACAAGAGCCCGCCACCTGTCCCTATCTTGAACCAGCTCAATCCAGTCCATGCCCCATCCCACTTCTTGAAGATCCATTTTAATATTATTCTCCCATCTAAGCCTGGGTCTCCCAAGTGGTCGCCTTCCTTCAGGTCTAGCCACCAAAATCCTGTATGCACCTCTCCATGGTTATATCAACCAAAAAAATTCAACACCTCATAAGAAACCCAAAAGCTTCAACATCCTTTCCAAACGCCCCCCCCCCCCCCCAATGGACAGTAACCCACGTCATATATAAAGTTCACAATGTCACGTCATATTCTTTAGAGGTTATTTCATTGTCATCCCCCACATTCCCCTACGATTTCAAAGTACTTTTCCTTTAGGTAATACGATTAAAATTTTGTATGCCTTTCTCATGTCATGCATGCAGTATGTCCCACCCATCTCATTCACCTTAATATTGTCATCGTCCTAACGCCACTTGCCACATTACTAATTCAAAGTATATCAAATGTTTCTAAAGTTTCACCTGGCTTCACAACTAATACACACGGATCTGGAGGACCCTGCTGTAGATTCATCCCTGTACTTGTCTGAAGAGACCAGTGTTCAACTTGACAGGTGCTGCCTAATTCGCTATAATCGGATCCAAAAAAAGATGACGGGCGAGTCTCGGTTGAATGCGATGTTGCAACATTGTTTCCCACCGTGCGTGTCCTCCATATTAACGCTAAGACTACCATGAAACCAACTGTACTAATTATTTTCAATTACTGACGTCGTATCGCAGTCCTTCCCTCTTCTACCTGTTCACAGTAGGTGTCGACGTTGTTTATTTTCACTTGATCACACTCAGACAGACACCACAGTCGGTAGGACTCCTCTGGACGAGAGATCGGCCCGTCGCACGGACCTCCATCTGACAACACGAACACTGTACAAGAGACAAACATCCATGCCCCCGGTGGGATTCGAACCCACGATCCCAGCAAGCGCTCGGCCGCAGACCTACGCCTTAGACCGCGCGGTCACTGGGATGGGCTCTATTACTGACATCACACTAAATTATTGTGATTTCACTACCATCGCCGTGTCCAGCTACTCGCTACGGCCTGGAAGGCCCTGGGATCGAAGCCCGGTGGGGGCGAGATATTCCGTACCCGTCCAGACTTGCCCTGCGGCCCACCCAGCCTCCTGCACAATGTGTATCGGATCGCTTCCCCGGGGGTAAAGTGGCCAGTGGGTTGCGTTGACCACCCACCTCCATCTAGCGCCGAGGTTAAAGAAACAATGGCGCTATACCTCCACTTCCCCTCTGGGCCTTCATAGCCTGTTGTAGGGTGACATTTAACTTTCCTTCACCGCGTTTAAACCGCCTCTGGGGCCCTCCAAACTCACCATATAATAAAAATTGGTTTTTCACTAAGGAGCGTGAAGCTAACCACTTAGATCCCAAGCTTCAGAATGGGTGGGGCCTCTGCGTCTAGGTCTCATACGTCACCACGGTGTAGTGGTGAATAAATGGCAGCGGGATACTTTGAGAAAGGATCCCAAAAAGGTTGTTACTGGGAAATTGCCCAACACAAGAGCAGTAGCAAAACCAAGAACAAGATGGACGCACGTCGTCCACAGGGATGCCTTACAGCTCGTGGGAATTCAAGGTTGGAGGAGACGCGCTGTGGAAAGAGAAGAACCGAGGCGTCCTGCGAGGGAGTCAGGTCCCAGAAGAGGCTGTAGCGCCGTACATAGATGGACAGAGATACCTTCTTATTCCAGTTGGCTTCTATCCAGTTCAGTGTGCATGGGATTTGTGGTGGACAAAACGGCACTGGGAAGGGTTCTTCTGAGAGTATTTCGTTTGTCCCCTGTCAGTATCACTCCACCAACGATACATATTCGTTTATTCATCCATTTTTTTCCCCCAATGGTGCAACAACCCCTAGTGGGCCAGTGCCTCTTTATTATCGAGGCTTCACGATCACACTCAGGCACTCCGCATTCGGTAGGACTCCCCTGGACGGGTGATCAGCCCGAAGCAGAGACCTCTACCTGACAACACACAACACTTACAAGAGACACACATCCATGCCCCCGGCGGGATTCGAACCCGCAATCCCAGCAAGCGAGTGGCCACAGACCCACGGCTTAGACTGCGTGGCCAATGGGATCGGCTCTGTTACCGACACTATATAACCGTATCAACAGACAGCGTCGTTAAATAATACACATTTACACGTTCCTTAAGAACGTGTATGTGGCAACTGAGTGCACCTACGACACGATCAGTAAAAACAGAACAGCCCGATTGGTTCAGCGATCATCACATGACGTGACGGATCGGCGCATTATCGTGTGTAGGTGGGAAATGCAGCTTTCCGTCTCAGCCCCAGTTTCGGTCACGATCGGTACTAACGACCATGTGCCTGTGTACGTAATTAACCATAATCATCATTAGAGAAATGGCAAGGCCGCGCGATGCTGCTCCAGAAGACTGCACCAACAGCTACGAGTTGTCTGACCTGACTCCTTCAAGTTCCTGAACAGAACCAAACTGAAGCCCCCCGGGGACACGTTCAGCATTTTGCTTCCCGCTAGGGTAACGCTTAGAAACGCTACGAACAGGAAAGAACTTGTCAAAAGAATGTGAATATGGAAGGAAATAAGAATAAGGATGAGGAGAGAGCACGAGAGAGAGAGGAGAATCTGTAAATAAAAAGAAGTTACAAAACCAGAAGAAAGGATACAGCACGAGGAGATGAAAAATAATTATTCGAGGTAAAAATTACATGAAAAGACGAATAAAGACACTGATGAACATGTACAAGGCGAAACGATTAGGTAACAACTGCAGCAGAAGGCAGCATAAAAGAAGATGAACAGGGAAGTGAAGATATACGGCGGGCAAAAGGAGAAGCAAAGAAATTTAAAAAAAAAAGGAAGATGAAGGAAAGAGAGTGGAAACATTAAAATATGACGATATTAAAGAGGAGGTTACATTGACTAAGCAAATGTTCAATGAGAATGAGGACAATACAGGAAAAAGACAGCAAAAAAGGCATAAAAGAAGGTAAGTAAATTGCACATAAAAAGGACGAAGAAATTAATATGTGTCAGTGTGAAGTAACGATCACTAGTGGCACCTTAGAAGGTCTTCATTGGTAGATACAGAAACTTCGAACTGTACAAAACAAATCTGGAGGTTTCCATTCCCAGCCTGACAGGGAGAAACCTTTTAAAGCCTAGCGGTAACTTTACGTACCACCAGGTTTAACATTAAAAAATTCTACGTGGTGCCCACATTGCGTTTACGTGTTTTGTACGGATCTCAGAACAAACAGCAACTTTTGCCTTATAAAACATTAAGAGATTGGTTTTTATAACCGAGACGGAGAGTGTTTACAGCGCGGTACGCGCTGAGTCCTTATATAAAACAGATATGCTTCGTCTTTAAAGGGTTAAAACGTTATTACAGACTACACCTGAGGTCACTGGTAAAAGAGAAGCTGTTGCCGCGTCTAACCAAAAGCATAACGTATCGGTTCATGTGTCGTTTTCACACGCAGAAGTCTGACTAAAGGATCTGTTTACCAAATACAAAAGTTACTCGCTTGACAAGAACTGTTACGCTGCTTAACATCCCAGAAGAGTGAATATCTCACTTACACCTCGACGGAAGCCTGAAATCACGCACGAGTAATGTCATTAAAATACTTAACGACTGCCACTTTACACATTTCTCCTCCCTAGCCGTATTTCACAAGTATTCTACCAGGCTTCAATACACGCGAAGTAACTATAACAGTTGATACAGCCCGTCAGACAACAGCAAGCCGAAGGGAGGTTTGGCTTCATTGATTCTTGCTAAATTCTAAAAGGTTTTGACGACGGTGTACAATGTTGTGAAGAAATGGGTTTTTAGATTTTTTCCATCGTCCGAAGAACAAAATAACTACAATTAAAATTACGACGTTTCGGAAACTGGTTCTGCTTCCGTCCTCAGGTAAAACAGGGGGAAGATAGGAACACCTGCTGTGTTGGGTCCCTTAGACAGAGCTAGCCTCTAGCTATCTTCCCCCTTTTTTACCTGAGGACGGAAGCAGAACCAGTTTCCGAAACGTCGTAATTTTAATTCCAGGAACACCTACTCTGTTGGGTCCCTTAGATAGAGCTAGAGGCTAGCTCTGTCTAAGGGACCCAACACAGCAGGTGTTCCTATCTTCCCCCTTTTTTACCTGAGGACGGAAGCAGAACCATTTTCCGAAACGTCGTAATTTTAATTCCAGGAACACCTACTGGTTCTGCTTCCGTCCTCGGGTAAAAGCAGCGGAAAAGAGAGGAACACCTACTGTGTTGGGTCCCTTAGATAGAGCTAGAGGCTAGCTTCCTCTCTTTCCCCCCTTTTACCTGAGGACGGAAGCAGAATCAGCTTCCGAAACGTCGTAATTTTATTTGCAGTTATTTTATTCTCGGACGATGGAAAAAATCCAAAAAAGCCATTGATTCACAACATTTATTCTTGCTGTTTTTCACAGGACGGCAGGGTAAATGGCGAGACAATACGGGTTTTCTTTCGCCTTGACAAGCCGCGGAAGACACTCTGAGAAGACTGCAAACAACGAGTTCCTAGAACTCATAAAACATGCTTTACTCTTGCAGGGAACTTCTAACGGCACAGCGTCGCCGCCATATTATGTTCATGTGACGCTGCTATTGCTTTAGCGCAGATTCTGTTTATGTTAAACGTGGCTGTTCCGCCACAGATACGTGTCATCGCCATGTTTCTGATTTTTTTTTTCACTTATAAACAGTATTTCATACAAAATATGTAGACATGTTTATAGCCTATCACCGCCATAATATGACATTAACTACCGCTATAAAACCGAAAGCTATAGAAAAATTCCACATGACTGCCATCTTGTCATTTTACATTCTAGAAAAGAAACAGCACCTTAAAAAAAGCCGAATAGTTTTCCAGTATCTATTGACCAACTAACTGACTGCATGACAAAAGTTCTTCTTATAAAGCTAACATTTCTTCACCTAGCCAATGAATTTCCCATATTTTAAAGACTCCAAATGTTCAGTCCCGTTTTTATAGAAGTCTATCACCACTTTACTCTATCCCGGGCCAGATGAATCCAGTCTCTACGCCTTTCCAGCTTAGCTCTTTAACCTTTATCCTGTTAATGTGGAATATACGGCGAGCTGCTAATAATGCCAGCACCACTAATGTGTAATATTTGGTGACCTACATTTGGCAACGCTGGAAGGAGCCTCTTTCTCTCTCTCCGTCTCTCTCTCTGTCTGTCTCTGCACAATGTCTCAACACCGAATCAATCGTGAAAGACGTCCTATGTCATATCTGTGTGCACACACTTACTCGGCTACCGAGTAAGGACGTCTTTCACGATTGATTCAGTGTTGAGACATTGTGCAGAGAGAGAGATAGATAAAGAGGCTCCTTTCAGCGTTGCCAAATGTAGGTCACCAAATATTACACATTAGTGGTGCTGGCATTATTAGCAGATCACCATATATTCCACATTAGCAGGATAAAGGTTAATATCTAAGGTCTATCACTAAACACTATTCCCGAATTGTAAAAGTGGCGCTACTATTCCTCCCACCCGAAAAGTTTGCATATCCGCTACGCTGGGATGTTCTCAAATACTAAACTTTCATATTCAATTTCGTAAAAATTTGTCAACCAGTTCAAAATTGTACATACGGCCACACACTGGTAACATGATGATTTCATTTCTAGGCTACTTTTCTCCTTAGAGGAAGGGTGTACTGAAAGAGGGCCCGGGATTTGTGCAACCCTGAACAAAAACTTTACATGTATTTGGTCGAGATTCGAAAGGTGTACCCCTAAATACTACTACTGTTACAACAATCTGTTCAGCAGCGGCTCCGGGGGCCCGGAAGTCAGACAGATCCATAAATATCTATCTAACTAACTAACTAACTAACTAACTAACTAACTAACTAACTAACTAAGTAACTAACTAACTCCATACAGCAGAGGCCTTCTTGAGAAGCTAACAAGTCCTCAGCTAGTCAAGAAATTCTCCGCATGTTACGGAAAGCGGAAGTTCATTACCGCATTGACAAGAGCCCGCAATCTGTCCCTATCCTGAGCTAGCTCAATCCAGTCCATGCCCCATCCAACTTCTTGAAGATCCATTTTAATATTATCCTCCCATCTACGCCTTGGTCTCCCAAGTGGTCGCTTTCCCTCAGGTTTCCCCACCAAAATCCATAAATATCACCATGGCAAATTCACAAAATTGAAACATTAAGGGATCCATGTGAACGGGTAGATAGTGCTGCCCTCTTTGATGGGGAATATGTTCAGAAGGATCGTACAACCTTAAACAGAGGCTGACTGCAGATAAAAGGGCCTGCTGGGTAAAGAGAGACACAGAATGAAATAACGGAGATGAAATTAAGAAAACTGTGTGGAGAGAAGGGGTCGAAGACGAGGTAACGATGGAAAATGGTAACCATGCAGACACATTACAGTCCAACGAATCCAAAGATGACCCTTGGCGATATATGCTGTTATTATGCATATCTTATAATCTTCCCTGTACCGGAAAATTGTTTCCGGTACATCTGTTTGTATTTGGAAAGAGCAAGGTGGCGGATTTGTGGAGTTTTTAGGTGCGTTCGGAAAAAGAAGTAGCAAAAAGCGTCTACTGACCTCGCCATGTGTGTGCGCCTGTCCGCAGGGAATAGCAAGCCTACCACCGGACGGATTTTCGTAAAATTTTTACTAAAATCTGTCGAAAATATTCCGATTTGGTTAAAATCGGACAAAAATAAAACGTTACATGAAGATGTACGCATATTTAAAATATTCTGTCGTGAGTGGATTTTAGGCGCTGTCGCTAAATTGCAAAAAGTGACTCCTAGGTTCATGTCTGTCTCTCCGTCCGTCCGCATAGAATAACTCAGTTCTGCACTGTACGGATTTTCATGAAATTTGATATTTAAGGATTTTTTCGAAAAATATGTCGAGAAAGTTCAAGTTTCATTAGTGTTTTTGAATTTCTTGATTAGAAGAGCCTGGCTGACTGAAGAAAATTTAGGCGACATCATCCCGTTGTGCTGGTTAATCAACACAGATTTATCGTCCAGAGAAACCCAACACTCAAGTGCTGTGTTTTGTTTCTCTGGACGATTAATATATATTAAGCCTTTAAAAACGAAGCGTATCTGTTTTATATAAGGACTCAGCGCGTACCGCGCTGTAAACACTCCACTTCGGTTATAAAAACAAATCTCTTAATGTTTTATAAGACAAAAGTTGCTGTTTGTTCTGAGATCCGTACAAAACACATAAACGCAATGTGGGCACCACATAGAATTTTTTAATGTTAAACCTGGTGGTGTGTAAAGTCACCGCTAGGCTTTAAAAGGTTAACATAAACACAAACAAAGTACACAACATATAAAAATAACATAAACACATGTATATTTAGAGGCCAACTCATGCACACATTAACACTAAAACATTCATAAAAGTACCCCTACATGTTTCGAACTCACTTAGTGTTCATCTTCAGGGGGGGTCACACATTCACTGATTACACATAATCACAATATGGCAACAGATGTTTAACCCCCCCGAAGATGAACATTAAGTGAGTTCGAAACATGTAGAGGTACTTTTATGAATGTTTTAGTGTTAACGTGTATGAGTTTGTCTCTAACTATATATAAGAAACAATGCACGGCATGAATCTAAAGCTCACAAACATACGGTATGCGTTTCCGTGTTTTTACGCAGGTTATTTTTTCAAAGTTTTTGGTTTGGGGGGGGGGGGGGTTCACACCACGTGGTAAAGGTATGTTCTGATGTTTTGGACAAACGTACCGTCTCTCTCTTCAGGGTGAAAATATTAGTCGGTTTGAATATGGAGGCAGCAGCTTCCTCCAAAGTACCGCTATAAAAATTTCCAAAACGGTGTGAAACACCACCCCCACAGAAACGACTAACATTTCAAAATGAACACAACTGTATATACATTGCACTGATGCATGATCAGTGCGGCGTGAGATGCTGAAGTATGGGTCCCATCTTAATGTGCAGCCACGTGGAAAATCTCTTAAGAGAACTCCGCGGTAAAACTCGTTTTGAAATTTCGGTGAACAATGAAGATAAGAGACCTTGCAGAGTCAGGTTATCAAGGTAGTATTTCCTCTACAGGCATCTTAACTTATTACACCGGAAAGCAATGTACTGTACCTACCAAGGAAACATAGTCTGTAACATTATGCAATGCAAACTGCGCACGTATCTGTTTTGCATTCTTTCCAAAGTCATTAGCAATTAATGAGACAAAGAAATTGGGGGCAAGCAATTAATTTAGCAAATAAAAGAGGTTGTTACTGGAGAATAAGAACACAAAATTTTGTCCCCGACCAACAACCTACGCCACTTTTTTTTTACATTCCCTCCTTCCATTACACTGAGCTTCCTCCGAATACAAAGGAATACGCATTCACAAAGCAGTCAAAGTAAAACAACACAAGAGGAGTACGAAATGAGATTTAAATAGTTAAAATTTCTGCACACTGACGTTCTGAGGGCCACAGCAACATCAGAAGAGCTAAATTTGACACCATTTATAAACACCTCGATACTTTACATTTCTCATTACCTTCAAGAAGGCTAGAATCCTCACATCGGGTGAAGACTATAGAATGGCAAAGAATATGTAACCTGTGCAGATTCGGTAATGGCTAAGGTTATAGCGACTACCGCTGATATTCTTTGAAGATGATGAAATAATAATTTTGTTTAGAATTCTGTTCAAAAACGTTTCTGAAGTAAACTAGGTCTTGGCCTTTATTCAGGGTGTTCTAATTAAATATCTGCATGTCCGTTTTCATCCATACATGTCATTAGCTCACCTCGTATTCATGTTAGGTTTAATCAGTTTTGGCTCGCACTGTTTAACCTTTTAAAGCCTAGCGGTAACTTCACGTACCATCAGGTTTAACATTAAAAAATTCTACGTGGTGCCCACATTGCGTTTATGTGTTTTGTACGGATCTCAGAACAAACAGCAACTTTTGCCTTATAAAACATTAAGAGACTGGTTTTTATAACCGAAGTGGAGAGTGTTTACAGCGCGGTACGAACTGAGTCCTTATATAAAACAGATAGGCTTCGTCTTTAAAGGGTTAATTCTCTATGTTACTTAAAATTCAATTCATCCAACAGAAGTACACAGGTGGTGGGCGGTAACAAAATGATGGAATGTGAGTGGATTCGAGAGTAAATGAGAAAGATAGTCTAAATATTGATACTGATTGAGGAGTTTGCAGTTGACCTTGGCAGTTGTTTGCACAGGGAAAAGACGGCCGTCCCTTGTTTGTGAACAGTAATCGATGTACACTAGTTAAAAATACATCGCGCTGGTACAGTCGTGTTTTGTGCGTGTGAGATAATACTGTCATTTGAAGTAATGTTTTGTGGGATTAGAGCTGTGCATGAATTTGGTTTTAGACTTGTTACATACGAAACACCTAACAAACAGGAAAGAGATCATGGCAATAGAGACTCATGCTTTTCAGGATCTGTATATTTTCCTTCAACCGCTGTCGCGAGTGTTAAGGGACTATACCCACGCTGTGAAGGTCAACTGCGTTCTCTTGAGTAATGGACTGTACACTTGCAGTAATCAAATTTGAAATTATATGCAGTTTACACTTCTTCGCGCAGGCCTATCTTCATTTCTCCCACCAAATTCTCTGAAGGAATGGAAACGTCAGGCGTTCAAAACTTTTGGAATGTTACGCCCTGTCGACCACAACAAATCTTGAACATTCATAGCCAGCTGGTGTTGGATCTTCTAATCTCATATAAACTTACTAATTTAGTCTATGCAAACTTTGCTAAGACAGCCTTCAAATTTATTACAAATGACATGATTTATGGCATGTTTGCACAGACACGTCTGTCACGGTCTGCTAAAGCGAACAGACACTGAAGCGAGGAACAGCTGTCGCTACCTCAATTCGTACTTTTCGTAATGTGCAATGAAACTTGCAACCGTTCTGTTAGAAGATAATAACAGAACGATATACTGATGCGTTTCTGCACATAAATTCCACACACTTTCCGTGTTTCCTCTCAAGTTTTGTATGTTCGACGCTTCGGTAACTTTTAACTAATTAACTCCACACCGAATAGTCCTTGAGAAGCTAATAGCAGCTACGCAACTTCACAGCTTTACAGTCTATAGTCAACCTCGGTTATAACGGATCCCAAGGGGAGTCCAAAATGTATCCGTTATAACCGAAGTCCGTTATAACCGAGGCCGGTATAACCGAGGTTGACTGTATTTCTGTAAGGTGTAATGCAATACCACCTTTTCCATCTACACCTGTCCTCCAAAATTATACCCTCAAGTTCTTCGCATAGAATTTCTTAATTACCCCTCATTTTTCCGATACATAATTCCCCCTATAACTCAAGACAGCACAACCCCATGGGTGACTAAATTTTGCACGGTGGTGACTAAGATCTATGGGTCCTCAGTATGGAACTTGCTTCATGTGTCCCTTGTTGCGCCTAGAATTTTGGGGAGGTTCCCGAATTTTAACATAATTTGTGGGCCCTTGTTCTATGTTGTTTTTCGTTCTACAGAAGTCACCTTAAAAATAATTGCTTGTATATTTCGAACATCTATTACCACACAAAAGTTGAGGACCCTTCATTACGTGGCGACGAATTCGCTCCCACTTCAGAAGTTCGCATGTCCTGTGTAATGATATTACTTATAAGTACGAAGTTTTAAATGTACACAGGGCGCCTCTAGTGGCGTAATATGCACATTAAGCTACACCGAAATATCTTCAAGTTTGAAATGTTTTCCGTGGGCGAGAGGGATGCGGAGGCGCACGTACGGGAACCAGCTAAATAACTCAGTGTAGCGGAGTCCTTCCTGAGAATCTAACAGTTCCTCAGCTAGTCAAGAAATTCCCCGCATTTTATTGAACCCAAAGGTTCATTACCGCATTCACAACAGCCAGCCACTTCTCCGTATCCTGAAACAGATAAGTACACTCCACGTCCTCCAAACCGATTTTACGATCCACTTTAATATTATCCTCCCATTTATAACTCTTTCCCTAGGGTTTGCCTACTAAAATCAAGTGTAGACATATCCTCTCCCCATACGTGCCACATGCCGTCCCCACCTCATTCTTCTTGATATATATATATATATATATATATATATATATATATATAAAGGTAAAGCAGTCCCATTACACGCCTGGACAGGCCCTGAGGGTTCCAGGAGGTTGAGGCTCCCAGATTTCTAGACAATCGGCACATGAAGTTGTTAAGGTTGTCAGCCATACGCACCGGCCGCCTTTAACCCCCAGGAAATATTCCTGGTACTCATTTCTGTTAGAGGCTGAGTCGACCCCAGGACCATAGTGCGGCCGAAAGGATTATGTCCATGACACCATCGGGAATCGAACCCGCGACCTGCCGGTTTGTAGCGTCGTGCTTCAACCAACTGCGCCACCGCGGCCCCTATACATATATATATATATATATATATATATATATATATATATATATAGTGTAACTCGGTTATAACGTCATGAAATGGACTGAATATTTTGTGTCGTTATAAACGAGTGTTTTTATAACCGAGGAGCATCACGTTACGGGTAACAGTGAGGAATGAATTGGTACCACAGAACAGCTGACGCTATAGACGAGGTGTCGCATAAACCGATGTCGTTATAACCGGGTTCGACTCTGTGTGTGTGTGTGTGTGTGTGTGTGTGTGTACATACATAAAATCACATTTCCAAATGTGGAAAGAGGATATTCACAACGTCTATTACAGTTACTGGAACTATACTATGCTGGTAACGAACCAGTCAATTACTCGCTCAGTTCTGTTAGAACGGTCATTTGAGCGCGTTTACAGGAACGTAATAAACGCCCGTCCAAATGCACCGTGCCTCATTATAGCAAGTGCAAGAGTACGTGTAAGAATTTAACCTCGCTACACCAACACAATGCATCTCACACACACCAGCCTGTCTGGGTGACTACTTTGTGCCTTGGATAGGTCAAGATTTTTCTAAATCGAGAGGTGAAGGAAAACTTCTGCCTGTCACTGACATAAAGGCGTATGGGTAGGGGACCTCTAGCTGCATGCCTATTTGACCTTGACAATAGACGAAGATGACTTTTCAGTATCATACACCAACTGATCTACCACGAGGGAACCAGCCCTCGTTAGCCCACCGAACAGCAGGCCGGGTGGACGCCACAGCCCGTCTGCAAAGACAGAAGAAAAACATCTCCTGACCTAGCCAGGAATCAAACTAAGATTCCTTGCTCCTCCAGTCTGTAGTCTAGCCACTGCACCGACTAATCCATACCGTTCCTGATCCGTTCCATTCGAGAACCCTAAAGTACAACACACCCTCACATCACGTGGGTATGTAAACACACGCCAAGACATTTCCTTACCAAAATTTTGTAGGAATTTCTTGATACCCGATTCGACTTACAAGTCCCGCCCATGAAGGTTCATATTTCCCTATCTTAACAATACTGGTACCTGGATAGCTCAGCCGGTATAGTGACTCGTTACATGGCTGGAAGGTCCGGGGTTCGAACCCCGTTGGGGGCAGATTTTCTTCTCTGCAAACCGGGTTGTCTGTCTGTCGTAAGTGTTGTGTATTGTCAGGTAGAGATCTCTGAGTCAGGCTGATCATCCGTCCAGAGGAGCCCTACCAAGTGTGGTGTGTCTGAGTATGATCGTGAAGCCTCGATAATGAGGAGGCCCTGGCCCCACTGGGGGGCTGTCGCGCCACGGGTGGGGGAGGGGGGTCTGCGGATATATTAGGTTCTCAACGACTCTGATGCGTAGTGTATTAGGTTGGATGAAGAGTTCAAAATCCGTTCCAAACCTACATCGTATTGGCAGTCATGTCCCCCGCACTGCTTGCTGCAACATCTGTCTCATACTTGCTTTACATATCTCTCCAATACGTCAGCGTGAAAACGACCCTAATTAATTTTAATATGACTCTTCTGTCAGCTTGTTACATTCTCCCCTTGCACGCAGGCTGCTGCCAAGCACATTACCTAACATACAGGCTACTGTATATTGGATATCGGCGAATAGAACATGTTTTAATATCGTTAATTGGATACTGCGACAAACGTCTGTCTGTCTGCCTGCCTGAGTGTTTGTGTTTCGCAACACTCGTTAGCTACAAATTTTTTTCCCACCTTCCTTCTCTGTCATATTCTGTGTATAGGTTCAAAAATATTTGTGAAATAACCTCATCACCAGTAACCGGGAGCTGGCACAGAGTGAGGGCCCCAGGGTAGATAATTATCAAAGTGAAATTCCCTTCCACTCTGCAAACATTTCCCTCACAAACACCCACCATCGATACTAGTACTGCTGTGCTCCTGCAGGAGATGAAGTTGTTTCGAATCTGCTTACACGTCACACACATTTACCTCACCTTCTATATGAAATCGAAGCATTTGACGTGTTTTCTTGTTTACACGGAAAAACTGAAAAATTATGCATACTCAGACCTATTATAGGGAACACAAGAATGTTCTAAAATATTTAAGAACAGGGCTGCACAAATCCAGGTCGCCAGGTCGCCCGGAAGACTAATTTTTTTTCTACGATGGTGACTAATATTTTTTGCCCCTCAGTTCAGAACTTGATTCATGTTACACTTCTGGCTCCTAGAATTTTAAGGTTGTTTCTAGGTTTATTGGAAAATTTTTGCACCCATCCTTAACCTTTCAAAGCCTAGCGGTAACTTTACGTACCACCAGGTTTAACATTAAAAAATTCTACGTGGTGCCCACATTGCGTTTATGTGTTTTGTGTGGATCTCAGAACAAACAGCAACTTTTGCCTTATAAAACATTAAGAGATTGGTTTTAATAACCGAAGTGGAGAGTGTTTACAGCGCGGTACGCACTGAGTCCTTATATAAAACAGATACGCTTCGTCTTTAAAGGGTTAAAGAGGTCCTGGCATGGCTCAGGCGGTTAGTCGCCACGATCTTATCCTACATTTTCATATTAAAACCCTAGCTATTCCATACGGGATTTGTGGTGGACAAAGTGGTATTGGCACTGATTTTTAACAGTTCCGGACGCAGTCAAGACGTTAGAATTATTATAGTGTTCAAAAGAGCCCGCCATTCATCCCTATTCTCAGCCAGACAAATTCAGTTTACTGCATCATATTCTATTTATTTCACATCAATTTTAATCATATCTTACCCTCTAGTGCTAGGTATTCAAAGAGGTATCTTTTTTTATCAGGTTTCCCAACCAAAACCCTGTATACATTTCTCTTCTCCCCCATACGTGCCACACGTCCCGCCCATCTTACTCTCCTCCGTTTCGTCACCCTAATAACAACGGTGGGCAGCACAAATCATGAAACTCCTCGTTACGTAATTTTCTCGAGTGTCCCATTACTTCGTCTCTCTTAGGTACAAATACCCTCTCAACACCCTCTGTTCGATCGAACCCAGCTTATGTGCTTCCCCTATTATGTATTCACTTTATGTCTGCACACAAGAAACACATAAAAGCCACACGAGAGTGAGACCAGCGCCAAGCAATCTCAGTTCTTCCGCCTGTAACAGAACTGCGTGCAGACGCACTTCACATGACGCTAAGCCCACAAAGCACTTCGCCATGGAACTGTATATTGGCACCAAATCATATTTATTCCGCGTTGGGGCACCGCTAAACTATTCCGAGTCTACTTTTTGACGTCAATCGAGGGGAGGGGGTGTGAGTTCCACTAGTACTTTCTTTCCCCCTTCAAACATTTACAACACCCCCGGGGGGGCACCACTATCATGTGGGGGGGGGGGGTTGGGGGAATAAAATCCTGTTATTGGTTGCCATGGAAACGAAAGGGCAAGCACACGACATCACAGGAGAAACCGCGGTGGGACAATTCACTTAATGTAAGTCTGGTTGTGTACAGGGTGGTTCACAAAGTAAGTCTTAAATTCACAGCTTCTGTGGTGATAAAGAACAGTTATGTCTAATAAGCTACATACAGTAGTCAAAGCCGATGCTTTTCAGCTTTACGAAGATGAAGAACGAGACAACAACGGCTATGCAGACATGCAGCACGCATAAAAATGCACAAAACCATAAGTAAATGCATTCAATCGGCGTCATAAATTGTCCAAATCAATTGACGTATAATTAAAGCCCATTTAGTATGTCCAGTCCCTAAAATAATTCAATTAAATTCAATGTGTATTTTTTTAAGGCAGAGGCTCAACAGAACGGTGCCAATTACAAACAAATAAAACACAAAAAACAGTACAAATACACAAAAACAAAACATTAAACAGAAAATATAACAAATAAAACACAAAAAGTACAAATACACAAAAACAAAACATTAAACAGAAAATATAACAAATAAAACACACAAAAACAGTACAAATACATAAAAACAAAACATTAAACAGAAAACATATTCAAAGAAAAGAGCAATATAAAAGTACTGGGACAAAACCCCTATACCTTGAAAAAAAAACGGATAAATTTATTTTAAAATGTCACAGACTAGCGCAGAATCTATTTGAAAGAAGTAACGCGGTTCCTAAAGATATCGATGTCTGTGCACACACGGTTAGTAGCCGAAACACATCTAGCAGACGGAGAGGTTTTACAAGTAGCAGTAAACAGGGAGCAGTTTCTAAAATTACGACGAAAAACTCAAATGCCAGTAGTACCTAAAACAGTCGGACAATATTTCAACCCTGAACAAAAAAAAAAAAAAAGACATCCAAATGAAATCTTGTGTCTTGCAAGGTATGAAGCTTCAGAAATTTAAGAAAATCCCAGGAAATATAATAATAATATCGCAGCGAGCGATTTTGTTTCCTTTTCTGGGTCGTTTTCCGGCTTCTCATTCAATTCCTTCAAATGTCTGACAGCAAAACCAAAAGCTAAAAATCGCAAAAGAATGTAATCTTGTGCCAGTTCTATCCAACCGGATGGCCCGCAACCGACCTCAAAACGATACATGCTGAAGAGTTTGCACAGACGTTTTATCGCCGAACGGCTGTGTGAAATTCTTCTTCCTGTTCTGCCTACATGGGAAGTCACTGTGAACTTCCCACACTTTGATATCCGCACAACTTGGCCTGCGTGAGCTTTATCAGCCCTTTAAAGCCCAGTGGTTACTATATGTACCGCCAGGTTTAACATTCACAAATTCTACGTTCTGCCCACACAGTGTATTTATGTGTTTTGTGTGGATCTCAGAACAAACAGCGATTATTTCCCTATACAGCATTAACTGACTGGTTTTTATAACCGAGACAGAGTGTGTTTACTGCGCGGTACGGACTGAATCTTTGTATATAGTTCAGTTAAACCTACTTGTAACAGCTTTAGTAGCCAATACGTAAAATCTGAAATGACGTTACGTTTCTTAGTTTAAAGTGTTAGGGGCGAACTGTTTTATTTACGACGCTGTCAGTTGCTAAGATTACATATCTTCGACAGTAAACGAATGAAATAAGATTATGGACCCTTGTGGAACGATAATGACTGGGGGAAAACCAAAGTACTTGGGGGAAAACCTGTGCCAGTGTCAATTTGTCCATCACAAATACTACAGGGACAGCCTTGGATATTTGCTACTTTGATATAACCGTTCAAAAAATGGCAAAACCTCTATAATGCGACCTAGCAATCAATAGGATTGGATGCAGACAGACTATACCTTGAGTGCCATGCACGACACTCGTATATACAGGCTACACGTGCAGCAAATTAAACGCAAAATTTTCCCTCTCCACGCCAAGAAAGCATTATACGGGGGGGGGGGGGGGGCGGGGTTGACGTATAGCTCCACTCATTTTTAACTTCCGCACTACATGGAAGGTCTGTTGCCAACTTCACGCTCCAGCCGCTTTAGTTCCGGCAAAAAATCCCGGTCTCTATTAAACAGGACGTTAAGTGGACCCCACAGCCGGTCTGGACGACATGCAAAAAGACAAATCTCCTTCTCCTGTCGGGAATCAAACCACTATTCGTCGGTCGTCTAAGCCGCAGCGCAGTCACCGTACCCGGCTTTAACGCTGTTTATTAACGCTGTTTATTTACGCTGTTTACGTACCACCATTGCCCATATCCCTCAAGGAACTTCGTGATCGGATAACGCATGCACTGCAGACCATTACAGCGGACATGCTACACCGAGTCTGGGATGAATTTGATTACCGTATGGATGTGTGTCGTGTGACCCAGGGTGCACACATTGAAGGATTGTGATTAACGCATGAGAAACTTGGGCAGTTGCCGCTGCTGACGGTGTACGTTGTGCCCGTGTAAGGTGAGAAATAAATTTCTTCTTAACTTTTGAAACCGCACCATTGTTTTGTGTATACCCTGTATTTTTGGAAAATTTATGCACCCCTGTATGGGCCCCCCCGTCGTTCTGAATATGTTTTGGCGTAACGTAGTAAATATTTCTATACTGCCCGGCTACATAGTCTAACAAATAATACTCCAATACGCAACAGTTTGTGCGTGAACATTCCTACTCTACGCTTTCACGAATCCAAGCCGATCGGAGATTCTGACGATCTTCAGGGACCGGCCGTCCCTAGGATACAACAACGTTGCAACAATTTGCGCCTTACATTTATAGCAAAAGGATTATCGATACCAGGCATAATTTTGATTATTTTATTTAAAACAATAACTTTACACGTATACAGATTTTCATTAGAGGCTTGTAATGTGGAGGTGCCTCTGTTTTCTGGGTGACGTCACATTGTTAAATATTACGTATCAACTGCATGACTTCTGTAACTGTACAAATAATTGAAACATACACAAATATTATGTTATTGACTAAGTACCGTAAATTGTGGTTATACAACGTAAAACTTATAAGGATGGGGAAGAAACCCGTTGGCCGAAAAATTCCAGAATTCTGTCTAGTTGTTCTGTCTATTTCCGTTTGTTCTATAACACAACCAACGTTATCTATAAGCCAGCTCCAGCATGCACGTTAGTGTTGTCAGCTCTTAGTTAACCTTTTAAAGCCTAGCGGTAACTTTGCCTACCACCAGGTTTAACATTAAAAAATTCTACGTGGTGCTCACATTGCGTTTATGTGTTTTGTACGGATCTCAGAACAAACAGCGACTTTTGCCTTATAAAACATTAAGAGATTGGTTTTTATAACCGAAGTGGAGAGTGTTTACAGCGCGGTACGCACTGATTCCTTATATAAAACAGATACGTTTCGTCTTTAAAAGGTTAAACTGTGAGATACGAAGTACAGCATCTAAACACTGGGCATGTCAGCGTGAATCGTGTTTTGATGACCACATAACCTGGCCAGAATAAAGCCCTTTGGACACTCCTGACCATCAGAAATGCATATAGTCCTCCATTAATCAGTCTTTACCACCTCGTTGAATAAGATTTGTATCAAATCCCGCGGTCAGATACAACTATGATTTATGCACATATCGATACTGACTGCAGCAACCACAAATCTTATACTGGCACAGTCATTTCCAAAAGTTAAAACAATTTATCACGACGCGAAAGCAGACCTCTATACGCTTACTTCTGATTTCATGCGTATCTGCCTTGCTTAACGACGCCGTTTCTACTGCGGATGTTACAGACTTTAAAGTAGCGGCCGATATGATAACGAAATGTTAACAGCTACGAATTTTGGAAAGTGATATTCCAACGCGTCTGAGGTGGATATTTGGGTCTAAGAGGGACGAGCCGACAGGGGAGTGGAGAAGACTGCATAACGAGGAACTTAATGACCTGTACTCATCACCAAATATTATTTGGGTAATCAAATCAAGAAGAATGAGATGGGCGGGGCATGTAGCACGTATGCGGGAAAAGAGAGGTCCATAAAGGATTTTGGTGGGGAGAGCTGAGGGAAGGCGACCACTTGGGAGACCCAGGCGTAGATGGGACGATAATATTAAAATGGATCTTTAAGAAGTGGGATGGGGTACGGACTGGATTGAGCTGGTTCAGGATAGGGACAGGTGGCGGGCTGTTGTGAATGTGGTAATGAACCTCCGGTTTCCATAAAATTCGGGGAATTTCTTGACTAGCTGAGAAACTGTTAGCTTCTCAAGAAGGCCTCTGCTCCATGGAGTTAGTCAGTTAGTTAGATATCCCAACGCGTATAGAAGGCATAACGAAATTGTGTACAGCGTCAGGCGAGATGGCATTTAAATCATGGGGCAGATGACCCTGGGCCCTACAGAATACAGCCTACAAAGACATGCATTAACCCTTTAAAGACGAAGCGTATCTGTTTTATATAAGGACTCAGTGCGTACCGCGCTGTAAACACTCTCCACTTCGGTTATAAAAACCAGTCTCTCAATGTTTTATAAGGCAAAAGTTGCTGTTTGTTCTGAGATCCGTACAAAACACATAAACGCAATGTGGGCACCACGTAGAATTTTTTAATGTTAAACCTGGTCGTATGTAAAGTTACCGCTAGGCTTTAAAAGGTTAAGTGAATCACACAACAGTCATAAGCAGGACCTCACATAGTCAAGGCGGTGAGTCGCTAGCTTCTCACGGCACGAGCACAGGTTCGATTTCAAGTGGACAAAGTGGCAGAGGGACGGGTTTTTCAGCCAGTACTTCAGTTTTGCCGTGTCATTATCGTTCAACTACTGTCCCATATTTATATTCATTCATTTATCATCAACAGTGCCGATTCCAATGACCGCCCCGTCTCAGGCGTGGGTCTGCGGCCGTTTGCTTGCTGGGATTGCGGTTTCGAATCCCACCAGGGGTATGGATGTCTGTCCCTTGTGAGTGTTGTGTGTTGTAAAGTAAAGTAGAGGCCTCTGCGACGGGCTGATCACTCGTCCAGAGGAGACCTACCGTGTGTGGTGTGTCAAACTTAGTGTGATCGTGAAGCCTCGATAATAAGGAGTCCCTGGCCCCACTGGGGCTGCTGCGCTACTGGGGAAAAAATCATAAACAACAATATTCTTAACAATAATAGGATCGCTAAAGAAGGCATAGAAAGAACAGCCATAATAATAGTAAGAATTGACGAATTTTTGTTGTGAATTGGCATTTATTTTTAATTTAGTTGATAGAGAGCAAGGTCGTTACTAAATTTCATCCTCTGTAACTGCGTAGGACAGTGCCATGGCTCGGGCGGTTAGTCGCCGGCCTCTCACCGCGGAGGCCCGGGTTCGATCCCAGGTTTATTTTATATGAGATTTGTGGTGGACAAATTGACATCAGTACAGGCACTTTCTCAGAGTACTTCCTTCTTCCACTGGCAGTATAATTCCACAAATGCTCCACACTCATTCTTTCTCTTAGTCTGACCATGTCTACCTACACGTTGTTGGTATAGAGGGTCGTTGTTGCGCCTCATCACACTCAGTGACACACACACACACACACACACACACACACACTCGGTAGGACTTCCCTGGACGAGGGATCGGCCCGTCGCAAAGGCCTCAAACAGTACAACACACAAAACTCACAAGAGACAGATATCAATGCCCACGGCGGGATTCGAACCCGCAATCCTAGCAAGCAGACGGCCGCAGACCCACACCCCAGACCGCGCGGCCACCGGAATAGGCCTAAATAAAGTGTTTAAGAAAAATTCTAATCTAAGGCAATAAGTATTATTCCATGTACCGCTCTAATAGCAACAGCCATCAATAAATTATGGTACCGAGTTTTGGCCATAAAGGAAGCGGCGGCACCAGGTAGGGCCGTTATTTTATCTGACAAATATCGATTGCCACTGTCGTACTAACGTAGCCCACTCAGCTGAGCCCCCACACGCATGGGGAAACAGAGGCACGAAGTGACAAACGAGAGCTGTTACATAACATAAAGAAGTGTTACAGCCTATTAACCCTTTAAAGACGAAGCGTATCTGTTTTATATAAGGACTCAGCGCGTACCGCGCTGTAAACACTCTCCACTTCGGTTATAAAAGCCAGTCTCTTAATGTTTTATAAGGAAAAAGTTGCTGTGTGTTCTGAGATCCGTACAAAACACATAAACGCAATGTGGGCAACACGTAGAATTTTTTAATGTTAAACCGGGCCATATGTAAAGTTACCGCTGTGCTTTAAAAGGTTAAAACATCATCATCATCATTATCAACAACAACAATAACAACAACTCCAAAACACAGTGCAAAATCAAGTATTCTTTCAGATACTTTTACAGTAACAATATTAATAAAGAAACGTGTGGTACCAGCTTTCAATATGAGCCTACATCTTCAAAAAAACAAACACGATACTATTGCTGTACTAACTACAGCATTCGCAGTTCTCATTAGCAAAACACCACTATTCCTGCTGTAGTAACAATGGCCCCCTGCACATTTTTGCAGCCGCAAAAGAAGTTGCTTCTTTTTTTTTCGTAAGTTTTTATAAACAAAAAAGAAAAAATGTTCATCGTGTTACCCTGATAGTCGCCTGCAGGTTATACGAAGGCTGGAATTACACGCGGTCAGCAGCTGACTGGCATGAATAATGCGAATCTACGGCAGTTTTGTTCTAATTACTGGCTCGGGTGCATTCCTGTATCGCGAGAGTAGCTGCTACAGGAGCGCTGGCTACGTAAAGCGGGGCGACATTGGAACAGCTGCAACAATCGAAACCGGCCCCAGAAGATGAAAATATAAACTGCCGGTGTTTTTAAATACCTAATTTATGTACCTACGTTATAAAATTCTGTACGAAAAAAGTAATAACTAAAAAAGTGTTTAAAATGCGTCGAAATTTAGAAACAGTTACATTTAACCTCGATCGGTTTCTAGTAACATTCAACAAACCGCATAATTATGTAATATTTCTTCCAACTAAACGTATAAATATTTATGAATAACTATGTGTTATTTCTCAACACTTTTACATGTTTCGACCCATGAAGACCATACTTAGGGACAGCTTATTTATAAAAGAATACAACACATTTTTATATATAAAATGTTATCAGAAACGCGAACAAATAAATTAATTTACAGCACAATGTAAATAAATTGCTAAAATGTACAAAAATATAAATATTATAAATGTTTTACATTTATTTACAAAGTCGCAAATGAAAATTCATATCAATGCCGACATCTTTTTCAAAAAGTTACAATCGTGTGTTGCGTGTTGATGTGTACACAAATAGAATAAAATACAAAAGGGTATTGGTGTTACATTGAAATTTTTTAATTTCGTTTAGTCGTACACCAGCGAGAGAGTTTCAGAATATCGGCTTTAGAAAGCTGATTAATTTTGTAACTGTTCCAATTAAAGCCACTCTCGCTGGATGCCTTTTTAAACATGCTTCCAAAGTACTTTGAAATCAATGCGACATTCAGTAACCCTGAAAACTCCCGTCGGGTCAAATTTAGAGTTACAACGGAACGCGTCTCGCATTTGAAATATCAGTATTAATACATCTGCGGACGTTCCGGCAATTCCAAATTATGAGGTGGCTCCTACATTTTTGGAAAATTCGTGCACCCATGCCCTAAACGTATTACACTTAGCTACCCGGCGCCAATACCAACTACGCTCTAAGCTATCAGCAGTTTAGATACGCGTGGAGGGCAAGGAGACTAAACTCCACATTGCGACTGCGTTCACTCAGCAGACAAACATGTACGAGGAGTCCAAATGCCATTCTGAAAGAAGGACGTGGAGGACAGAATCCTGATTATCCCGTCGGCAAGTTGCCTTAACCACCTGAGCTGCTTAAGGAGAAAGAGTCAGCAATTATATGCAAATTGGATGGTTTTAACATGGCAATTCGCATGGCGAGTCTAAGAATTGCTAGTTTCAGAATAGGGGTCCTACTACATTAAACAACTGCTGCTGTACACACTGCTCCACAAAAACTGGATACACATCAATTGACCACTTCGAACAGAAAATTAAACCACATTCTATGCTCCTCTTTAACCAGATGGATTAAGCAAAATCATAACATGCAAATTTGTGACAATCTTTCTGCGTGTTTTTCAGTTCGTCTCTACCAACTAAAACGTTATGCAAAAAAACTTCGCATAAATTTTCGATAAAAGAGTCCCTACTGGAAGTTTAGGCGAATTATTTTCGCAAGGTCCCTGTTTACTAAATAATCATTCCATTATGTAACTAACCACACCCATAATTTGCATAAATAGCACATTAAAATTTACCAATTCCCTAAAAACCCCAAACACCGTACAAAAATTTGCATGTGATATAAATCTGTCATTCATAAGTTTGTCTGTCTGTTAGGTTAGGAATGCAAGAACTCAAGAAATCTTCCAAATGGCAAAATACACACACACACACGCGCGCGCGCGCGCGCGCACGCACGCACGCACGCACGCACACACACGCGCACACACACACGCGCGCGCGCGCACGCACGCACACACACGCACGCACACACACACACACGCACGCACACACACACACGCACGCACACGCGCGCGCGCGCGCGCGCACACACACGCACGCACACACACGCACGCACGCACGCACACGCGCGCGCACACACACACACGCGCGCGCGCACACACACACGCGCGCGCGCGCACACACACACACGCACACACACACACGTACACACATATACACACGTACACACACACGTACACACACATG